>JAVQJF010015813.1:0-70730 GCA_036023855.1 Gadopsis marmoratus | reverse complement strand
TAGGCCACAGTGCCCACTAGTGGTACCCTTGGATAACCGGACCTTGTGTCCTGGATCTCCAATAAGCTGCCCTGTGGTTTATCTAGTCTTTACACTGTACAGGACTCTGACTGTCACTCCTTACCAGTTTGACATGGCTTAGATGTATCCATGATGGTCTCTCAGCGATCTTTACCGCTGTTGGTGTGGTCAGCAGCACCTGGTAGGTTCCTTCCCACCTTGGACTGCTCCAGTTGGCTCGCTGTAGCACTTTGAGGAGGATCCAATCTGCAGGAGGGGGAGACAGGGTGTGCTGGTACTGTGTTAGTCAGTTTCACTTCCTTAGTCTGTAACATTTCTCTCATGTAATCTGCCAATGTTGTTTCCTGTTCACTTTTGTTAACATCGGCGTTATGCATGGGTAAGGGAAACTCTCTTCCGTGTACAATCTCGAATGGTGTCAGTTTTGAGGCTGTTCCTCTTGTGATCCGGAGCCACATTTTTACTAGGCTCAGGCAATCTGGCCATGGTCGGCCGGCTTCTGCCATTGTTTTTCTTAATCGTTGTTTTATTGTCCCGTTCATTCGTTCTACGAGACCTGCGCTTTGCGGATGGTACGCGCAATGGTTTTTTAGATTCATTCCCAGTGCCTCTGAAATTAGTTTTATTGTTTCGTTAACGAAATGTGTCCCATTATCGGACCTGATAATTTTAGGAATACCGTATGTAGGTATATAGTGACCTACTAAGCATTTAGCTACTGTTTTGGCATCCGCTTTCTTGGTTGGGTATATTTCAACCCAATCTGAGAATTTATCTATTATTACTAAGCAGTATTTTGCCCCCTGTGTTTCATTTAATTCAATAAAGTCCATATTTATTGTATGGAAAGGATGTGGTGGTGCCAGCTCTTTACCCTAGCAGGGCTGCTGAGGGGTTCATGGGAGTTTGCCCATCCAGTCCACATGTGTAAGGCAAAGCTCTCGATTTACCGGTCGGTCTACGTTCCAACCCTCACCTATGGTCATGAGCTTTGGGTAGTGACCGAAAGAATGAGATCGCGAATACAAGCTGCCGAAATGAGTTTCCTTCGGAGAGTTTCCTTTGGAGGTTTTTCGGGCACGTCCAACCGGTAAGAGACCACGGGGCAGACCCAGAACGCGCTGGGGGGATTATATATCCCAACTGGCCTGGGAACGCCTTGGGGTCCCCGGGAAGAGCTAGAAAGCGTTGCAGGGGAAAGGGACATGTGGATAACCCTGCTTAGCCTGTTGCCTCCGCGACCCGGCCCCGGATAAGCGGTGGAAAATGGATGGATGGATGGATCCCAACTTTAAAAGACCAAAATATTGCCAAAGAAGTTGTTGTTTTTTTTACTTGCCGTTTCCAATCTTTAATTTAAGGCTGTCCAGTAAAAGATGTAATTTTGTTTATACATCCCTGGTTATCATTAGTTAAGGAAACAGCATGTTTGACGCACAGCAACATGATTTGTATGCCCACACACTGTGTCCTCTAAATATAGTTGTTGTGAGCCAACTCACATATTGAGAATCACATTTTAACTCTAACCTGCAAAACAGTGCTGAAAAACATCTCTGGCATCCACTCTACTGTAATCAGATGGAGAGGATCAGTTAACAGCATTTAGTTTTTCAACTCTGATGTCTATGATGTCAACAAAATGCTTTAGGGCTCAATATTCATTATTGCTTTGTGCGGGGGCAAACAATTTCAGACCATATCAGACTTCAAAACCTTTGCCTTTGTTTCAAATCATTAGAGCATCTAACCCCCGCCAAAATGCCACTTTAATAATTCATAAGTTTGGGACATTTTTCTATGCCTTCTGCTTTGCTCAATTCGATCTAAACTCACTCAAATAATTTCCACAATGCAGCTTGTAATATCTGATTGCATGAAATCAACATCACATTTATTCTTAATACTTTGTAAAGTCTGTGAATCAATACTGAGGCCAGACGTGAAATGGAAACAGTTACCCAAATGCATGAAGTTCAAAGGTTTATTGTCGCAGGAGGGCAATTTGGCTTGCAGGCTGGATTTGCAAAAGAATAAATACAGCAAATAACCACAATAGATATCACATGGGCATAAAGCCAGTGATGACAGGGAATTTTCAAAGAATCGTATTTTAAACAGCCATAGTTCTGCTTCTACCCGGAGAGATTCGTTAGCTTCTCAGACATTCTGCAATGGATGTAAGACTCTTTTGTTCCTTTTCAGTGTCAGAATTACCCTCATTATACTGCTCACCTTTTGGCAAACACTGCGTCCTCAGGGTGAACGCTGTCTGTCTACCCTGAGTCAGACATAAACATATAATCAGGAAAAAAGATGCACAAGCTGTAACATTCACGTAGAGCAGAGACAACACAGTGTGTACAGTATCAAATGTGTATACACACAACATGTGGAATGACTGCAGGCTTTGCCATAATTCCACCAACCCCAGCTTCTATAGGGAGATAGTTGAGCACCAGCATGGGGTAGTTACATATTCCCCTCTGCAACAATTAGCCATTCTCAAGGTCTTGCACCTAATATCGAGATATATGACAACCTGAAGTGAGTGTATTGGTACTATACAGCAGGTGGAATGACCTGGCGATCTTTGGATGGGACACCATCATGCATGACCCCTCTGCACATGCATTTTCACCCCATCTTCTCACTTCATAAATTTCTCCCCAAGGAGACACTTTAACAGCCGTATCAGTCACGAGAGGGGTAAAGTAAATCCCACAGAGGTGATCCAGGTAGCCTGTAAAACTTTGACAGACATTCAAATTTTCTTTTCACGCTCCGCACTCCAAACTCAGCCCCACCACCTTCTCTGCCTCCCAGTATCCGTCCTTCTATTCCATTATCTTCACCTGTTGTTTGCCTCCTTTCTCTGGTCCTTTCTTACTTTTGGCAAAATCTAGTGCCAGAAAAAAACAAATATAATAGCACACCCTGATATCCTATTTGAACATCTTGGGACTTCTGGATATACAATAAACTACGGCTGCAAATAATGACAAATGAAAAATAGCTAGAACAATTCCCCAGAGCCCAAAGTGACATTTTCAAATTGCTTTTGTCTCTCTGACCAAAAGTTCATAACCCAAAGATTTTCAGTTTACAAAGATGATGTTGAGAAAACAGAATTTTGAATTTGAACAGCTGGACTCGAATGTGTGCTCCTTCCCTCCGTTACATCTTGTTCGTATTTCCTTTTTCCTTCCTTCGTCCTGCTGCTGCGCAGTAGAGCAGGTGACACATTTAGCCTCCTGGCCCAGCAAGTGAAACCATTTCGAGTGTGCTGTTTTAATCTTACATTTATGCCACCTTTCCTTGTTTTTGTAAATCTCTTCTTTCCCTCTTCGTCCACCTCCACCCCTCTTAATCCCCCACCCCCCTCCATCCATTTCCACAAGACTGTTTAAAATTATTATTGTGCAACATTTTATGTTTTATTTTACCCTCTGGTATTATCTTCCCATTCTTCTGCTCCACCATCTCCCTCGATACTCATCTCTAATACCTTTTCTCTGCCAGCAGCATTCAGTTTGAACTCACGAGAAGATGAGTGAAGCCTTTTAAATTTCACCATTATCCCTTTTCTCCTCTGTTCCTTCCCAGGTGTGTCTCAGTTTGTCATGTTGACTGTTTTCCTTTTTTCCTCCATTGGCTTTCTTCATCTCCTCCACACAGTTTGTATTTTCATCTTCCTCTGTTTTTATCACATGTACGTTGTGATGACCCAGGTAGAGGGCAGCACCCTTCTCATATAAATCACCAGTAGGCAAGTGGTTCAATCGATATGTTCTTTATTTGCTCGCTAGTTGGTTAGTTTAATGGTTGCTCTTGCTTCTCTTCACTCCTTCCTCTTCCACCTCTACTCTGCCTCGAACATCTCCGAATGCCTTCCTTAAGAAGTGTTGTTCGTCTAGGAGGGCTCTGAGTGTTGATGAGTGGCAGGTGTGTCCACTCCCAGGTGCCCAGTGGTTGCAGTCTCTCCACTGGGATGAACACACCTGCGACCACTTGTCCCAATCGTCCTCTCCCCCGTTGCCTGGCAACGGAGGAGCGTCCGGCCGCGCCCACAGGTCCGCCACAACTCCTATAACACTGTCGTTCACGATTGACAGTTTAAAAAGAGAAAAAAGAATCACTCGAAGCAGCCTTTTTCATTCCACATTCTATTTTCTTGTCAAAACCTGACACCTACATTACCCATATCAAAACAAATGACATAACTTGAGATAATTTATCAGATTCCGTGAGGCCACAAAAGGCTTTATACAGCTTTTTCACATATGCAGTAGTACTCCATACAGTAGTACTCTGCACACAAACACTTTGATGTGTAAAATCGGTGGAGTTCTCCTTTAAGCCTGAGCACAGTCGGCTGACTGCACGTGTTTGTACAGATGCAATCACACTGTAGCCTGCCGTTGGTAAATTGCAAGATTTAACTCATGTTTTTGAAACGGCTATCACATGAGGCCAGTTGATTGGAAAAATCTTGGATGTATGATGTTTTTGGTGTTTGGATCATTAAAAAGCAATCTTCTTTTTGCCAGATTAAAAAACTGACTTCACGGAAAAGGCTGGTAAAATTTCATATTTTCATTCCTGTCAACAAATCTCATGAAAAGACATAAACCAACAGTGTGTCCCTACATACGTCCCGACTTCCCTCACCTTCCCTTCTGTGGCTTTCAGCATCAAGCCAGTTTATTCCCAATTAAGGCATAAAACTTTAAAAAGAGGTGACAAATATATACTTTCATATCACACACAGACTAATTTGCTAAAACGGCTGGGAACTGTAGCAAAGGTTACTCAAGCAGGAGTAAATTGTGAATTTAATGGGGACTATTCTCAGCCACATATTTGGTTCGTTAACGAGTATTTATGGTTGCAGGGTGGTGTATTTGGGATTGATTGGGGGGGAAAAAAATCAATGTGTTTTGGGACAATGAGGGTCTATGGCACAGAGGACTAAGCTATATCAGGCTTTTAGATACAGAATACTTGTTAGTAGCATCAATTCACTGTTAGTTTTGTGTTTTCATGGGATTTGTTGACAGTAAAAAAAATATAGAACATCAGCAGACTTATCCTATTCACAAATACACAATACTGCATTTGTATTTCCAGTTTTAGAGTGCAGTCCCACTTAAATTTATTTTAGAACAGTGATGTTGTAAAATGTTTTTTTAATAAATTTCACAATACACATTAAATAAACAGCTCCATTACATGTTTTGATCACCATGATAAAAGATTTGCAAACTCACCAGTAATAAAATTATTAAAATTAACATTTGTTTAGCCTGAAATGACAATAAATGTGCAATAAAATGCTGTTTCCATAGCAACATGTGTTTCTTATTTTTGTTAATTTTTTTAACCATAAAATAAAACTGCAGGAAGTGGGAAAACACATAAAACACATAACATCTGGATAAGACAATGATTGGACTATTAAATGATAAATAATTGCGCAGATTCATATTTCCTTTGCGCATGTAGGTTATATTTTAAGATGTACATAAAATAATTGGAAGTAACTTGAGATCCAAACAATCTGGTGAAATATTTAGTGTCTTTATTTCAAATAAAAATCACATTTTACTCAGAATCACTTTCAGAGCTTTTACTGTAGGTCGACTGAAGTATTTTTTTCACTTCCGACAAACACTCGAAACATCAGGCTGCACATTGTCGGCGCTCTCACTACAGGAAAAGAGGAGAGGTAGCCAACAAATGTCCATCAAGCAAATCAGACAGAGAGGTCATTTAAAAGGTTTTGAAGGCACAGATATGTACATTCTGAAGATTAATATTGCTATCACTTCTGTCAAGACACAAGACATAAAACATAAAGGCATAGATGCAGGGTTCATTCATGACTGTAGTTCAAATACAAAGGCAAGGCTGGTTGGTTATTAGTGATACTGACTCTGTTCCTCTGATTAGTAGTTTTGGATTATCTCTTGGTTTTCATTACACAACATCAACATCACAGTGATCAGAATCTCACATTATTATTGTTGATTCTGTACCATTACTTGCATAATATTTCAACCTATGTGCACAGGCTACGTTAACAACCACTGGAAAGAAAAAAAAAACAACACTGTAATTACAACATATACTCATGTATAGAGTACACAGTAGCTGCTTGCTTTTATTTATTGCTGGTGTTCTAACTAACACCTCTTTGAAGCAACAATAGGCACAATACGTTTTTAAGGCCTGGACAACCAGCTTTCATTCGACTGTGGTGAGTAAAATGGGAGGAATGTTGTTCATATTTTCTGGTTAAAAACAAAATACATGACAGCCAAAAGGATCAACAAAGGAAATAAAAAATAAGACTTTAATGGTGGAAGGAAGAGTCAATGTGCACTTGTTATATAAACACTATTAATCTTTAATCAGCTTGTGAGGTCATAATTCATAGTTATGACCTGCAGAAATGCCGCCGTGCAAGTGAATTCATCTAGTTATTGCAAATATATAGAGAAAAATCACATTCTTACCTCATCAAAGTGGTGCATAAATTTGGAATGGTTGTATAAGGTATAAGGTGTAGGATCATTCGTCGCACAGCAGTTACACAAAGTCCAGTTTACAGAGTAAAAAAGGCCAGATTTTTCTCTGCATTATAAGTATATTAAATAAAGCTCAACCCAGGTTTCATCAAGTATGGTATTTAAATCAAGGTGTTGAATATATCATCACGTAACAAGTTTTTTTTAAAGCAAATTCCAGTACCTTAGTGTCATAATAAATACATTCATTTGCTTATATAAAGACTTTTTACTTGCTTGTTATTAAGTTGTCACCAAATGTTATTACTTCAGAGACAATCTTGCAGCATTCTCAAACAAAGTTGACTCTGAAACAAAAAAAAAAGTGCATATGCTATAAGACCTTCACAGAGGTCGTGTTTCTCAGTACAGAGTGACAGTACAAACACACACAACAGACATAAATGGGTCCTTAAGTGGGACCCTCGTCCTCCAGCAGCCATTTACCTTACACTTGCTTGGCAGCGTTAAGAGATTGCAGGATAGCAGGTTTCTCGTCTATGACGCGGACCAGCAGGTTGTCTATGTACTCTTCGAGCTCAACGATCTTAGCGTCCTTCCTGCACAGGTCGGCTTGCTGCTTCACCACCATTGTGATCAACTCTTCCTGTGTCAGCTGAGTGAAAGGCCCACTTTGCACTGAGTCCGTCACCTGAGGAGGAGCGAGGAGAAGTGAATACAGTATATGCATTCTAATTAAAACCTATTGATTGATTAAGTGCAAATTCAACTGGTAAAGGCTCTTTGGCTTGTCCCTTGAGACAATTCATTGTAGAGGGCCTTTTTAGAGATGCCGGGTTACATCTGTTACCCTATTTGCACTATAAACACTTAGCAATTACTTGGATTATCAAAAGCTTTCACCCACATTTTGTGGCCTTCCTCAGCAGGGTCAATTTTGCTTGTTTATTGACAACTGAACAAAACTCAATTTGCCGAGTGGAAAAACCAGATAAGTGGACCTGTTGATAAGACTGTTTTGTCAAACTGCTATTTCCAAGATCAAAAATGAACCGTCAAACTCAATATTTACTACTCAATATCTACTGCCACAAGATGTGAAATACCTTTCACTTTGAAGAATTTAATTTCAACCCCACGAAGTTAATATTTAAATTCCAGGAAAATGTCTGAGGATTAACTCTAAAAAGGTTGACTTGTAAACATGCATAATGTAGATTATGTTAAAGGGTGAAGAGGTTTTCCTGTAATGCGTCCCAGAAATCCTCCTGCGGGAGAATCCAATTAACTTGCTGTGAGGGGATATGTCAACAAATCTGTTTCTTTTTGGTCTCAGTGTGTCATTTATGTCAACATGACTGTACCTGAATCTTCCCCGCCGTGCTGTCAAGGACCTTTATCTCCTTCACAGCCGTGGTGCTGATGGGTTGCTGGCTCTCAACGGAGCTCATGGGCTTCACAGGATGAGGCCTGTAAAGAAAGTGCCTGCATTATTATGAAGCCCTTAAAAAGACTACTGCAAGTAAGCAATATGCACAGAAACGTCTCAGAACATCATTCAAAAATACATATAGAAGCAGGAGGGGCAAAAAAAAAACAGACAACCTATTTAATGTATTTTTTTGCAAATCTTCCAAATCATTCCACTGTGATCCATGTACAATACTCAAAATTAAACTCAAAATGAGGAAAGTTGCCAAGAAATCACAAGGTTTCAAAATAGTCACCGCCAAGGTTAATCCCAACACCTTATCTCCCTCCCCATACAACACCAGCCAGATGCTATATGCAAAGTCTAGATAAACAGTCCATAAATGCATACTTTGTAAGTAGCCTGTTCAATCTCACCTGCGTGGAGTTAAGGCTAGACCACCTCCATTGCTATTCTGAGCGCTGACAGACTGAACCTCAGAGGGCGACAACCATGCTCGCAAAAGTGTCTTTCCCCCAGACAAACCTCCTGCCTGAGATTCTGGTTCCTCCAGAATTACCTCTGAGGAGGTCAAGGCAGAGGTTACAGTAAAAGGTTCAGCTCCAAATAGATCCTTTGCTCCATAAAAATTGCTTTCCGTTTGCACATCAGCTTGAAGCTTCGGTGGTATAGGCTCATTCATGACATCTCTTGCAGAGAGGCCTCGATTGGATATGGTCGTTTCTTTTTTATATGCGGGTTCATGTCGAGACTTGGAAGTCTTGCTATCTGAGTGAGTTACGGACGGAAGAATTGGTTTTCGTCTGTTTGAATTCCTTTGGAAAGCAGGACTGACTTGCCTTGAATCTTCATCTCTTTGCCTGTACTCACTTTGTGTGTTTGAATCGCTGCCATTAAAACCAGCAAATGGATCTGTTGGTTTCTCTTGATTAAAAATGTTATCGACATCACCTGCCGCGATTCTTTGATCTTCTAGTTTCTGCTCTTTCTGAACACTGCCGGTAAAAAAATCATCTACTTCTGGGTTCTGCTTCAGCTGTGCCCATGGGTCTTTGGAAAGAAGCTCAGTACTGGGGAATGGGTCAACATCTGCAAAGTTCTCCTTTGTCTGTCTGCCTTTTTTGTCCACACTGCTCACACTTGAACTAGATAATGTTTGGCTGTTACCGAGCCCTGGTGTCGCAGCAGAATCTTCCTGCTCTACTGGCTCTTTGCCACTAACCCGGTGTCTGGGTTTGGCTGTGGGTGCCTCTTTGTTCTCAGGTACTTGCACTTTTCTTTGATCATCTGGTGGTGTTGTAACATCCCAGGCCATTTGGCTAGATGGCCTGGGTGCATGTGTTGCTGCAGGTGATGGGTGCAACATCTTCCTTGCTCCATCCCTGGACATCACGGCGAGACTTTCTCTGCTTGAAGTGTCAGTGTTCACAGGTCCTGGGCCTGCAGACGGATTAGACCTCATGAGAAATTGGTGAGCAATAACCTGGCTCTGTCTTTGACTGGAATCCACTACAGATGGAAGTTGTGGGGGTGGGACTGATTTAGGGGGAGCTGGGGCCGCTACTTTTTTTGATGATATAGGTTTGGTCTCCTGAGGATGCGTTTGATAATGCCTAATAGCAGGACTCTCCCGTGGGAGTGAAGATCTCCGTCCATGATCCTCTGGGCCATCCACACTCATCTCCTGATCCAGAAATTCAGGTGTAGTGACCCTGTGTCTTTGATTGACCTCAGCGATTATGTGGTCCCATCGAGTCTGCCCTTGCACTCCGTGTCTCTTCTGAGGAAATAGGGTTTCATAATCAGGAAGTGGTAGAGACAGTTTGCCTTGCTGCGATCCATCTGCCTCTACGTATGCAGGGTTCTTGATCTCTCCAACAGGAACTTGATTTGCTCCCGTTTTGGTCCCATGTTCTGGATGCGAGGGTGGAATGGGGGCTCTTCTCTTCTTATCCGCCATGGTTTGTGACGATTCCACAAAGAACAAATTCTCTATATTGCCAGTAGGGGAACCAGAAAGGCTTTGACTTATGTTTGGTGGAGCCAGGGATGAGTGGAGGTTGGAGAAAGTATCGGGGGACTCAGATGGGACACTAGAGAGGGTGGACTCAGAGGTGGCTGGGGAAGGGCACAGCTGAGTGGGGGTTTGGCAGTCAGCAAGTTCAGACTCCAGAGCTTGAGTCAATCTGCCGAGTGAAAACAAAGGCCTACAGGTCAGTGTGACCATCACATTACCTAAAGTCATTTCCACCAATGTACAACCCATCACCAATGTAGCTAGCATCTCACATGTCAACAATAACTATTAAATTCCCATCTACAACCTCACATAATTGAGCCCATTTGACAGTTATAACTCTTAACTACTTTCCTAAATCTGCACTGGACAAATCTGCCATTAAATATGACCAAAAATTTGTTCATGAAAAGGTCCACCGTTCAATGTTAATGGTACCGCCTACTGACAAAACTTGATATTCACGTCTTGCGATTTCTATTTTTTGCCATGACTTGCTCACATTGACAAATTTTGACTGTCCAAATTGAAAACACTACAATGTGACATTTTTGCCACTCAAATTATACCAGGTAGTCCAACATGGCATCAGAATGTAACAAAATGTCACAACTAAATAATGAAAACAACTACATGCATAGGCTATCTAGCAAACATTCTTGAGTGCAAGGAGTACTGTAAGGTCAGTGACAATAGAAAGCACAAGTCCCTTACCATTATAATTCAAATCCCATCCAATCCATTCCACAAACTATAAAATGTCTAATAAAATCCAATCACCCAAGACGTCCACAAACAAAGTAAGAGTGTTGCTCAGTCACTCCTTATGAGCTCTGTTCAGTCTACTACCTGTTCCACAACATCCTCTCCAACACAATCCACACCCAGATTCTCACCTTCACAGACACCTAACAGGTCAAACCGGTCCATCAGCTTTTAGACGGAATTCAAAGTTTTGGCAATTCAAGAGAGTCACATGGTTGCGTGAACGTAAACAGAAACAGGACGGAAACTTGTAAAATTCCCAAATGGTGTGGGGCAAAACTTCAGACACAGAAATCAGAAACAAGAGCTTTGGTTCTCTTAAATAACATTTCTAACCGACATGCACCTCTTACTTGTGCATGGAAAACAAAGATTTTTTTCTCTCTTTGCAATTAGTGTTGGGCCATTTTTGTTATCTAAAATTGCACATACTGCCAAAAAGGCAAAAGGATCTGCAGTTTCACTTGAAGATCTATTGAAGGAACTATTTAAATTCCAGCCAAGCAAGTTCATGAATGGTGTGACTACAAGCAACCAATAGCATCCCCAGTGTCATCACTCTGAAATAACAGTAAGATTATTACATAACATTAGTACAGAGTAATTTGTTGAGATTATATAAAGAAGGCCTACCTGGGTTTGACTGCAGACACTTTAGCAGTGCGGTTGAGGAAGACGGAGGTTTGTGGGTTGGGGCTGGATTTCTGGTGATCAGCTGGGTTTTCCTTACTGCTAACTGGAGGATCTGAGCTGAGGGGAATGTCCTCAAATGGGTTGGTGGAGCGGTGGGAGATGGGTTGATTTGGATCTCTTGAGTCACTGCGAGGGGCCGGTGTGGGCAGCTCTTCTTTAGTATGTTGCTGTGCCTCCTCTTTTTTCTCCTCCTTCTTTTTGATCATTCCAAACAGAGATGACAGCCTTTCGCTCATGGAGGCCTCCTCCTGTCGCTTCTGATCCTCAGCTCTGCGACGCTCCTCCTCAAGCCTCTGGGTTTCTGCCGCTTCCAGCATTCTGCGTTCTTCCTCTTGCTTTCTCCTCTCTTCCTCCTCCTCCTTCTGTTTCTTCCTCCGTGCTTCCTCCTCAAGGAAGCGCCTCTTCCTCTCCTGTTCCTCTTGAAGTCTGTGCTCCTCTTCCTCCTGCAGTCTCTTGGCCTCTACCTTATATTTCTCCTCTTCCTCCAGCCTCTTTGCCTCTGCCTTGCGCCTTTCTTCTGCCTGCCTTCTCTCCACCTCCTCTTGGTGGCGCTGTTGCTCCAGTATTGCCTTATCTGTAGACTCTATCCTTATGGAGGGGACAGGTACACTTTTAACGTAATCTGCAGAGACATCAGAGGTGTGTTTGCGGACATCTTCCACAGATCCTTGGCCTGAGCTGTTCAGACTGAGAGTAGATCCACTCTTGGACTCCTGTTCTGTGTACACGTGGCTGCCATTGATGCACAGATTGTTGAGGTCACTGGTGCTCTGCTTGGATTTGATTCCCAGTAGAGAGAAAGGACCCTGGGACACCTTGCTGTCAGAGCTGCCTGTTCGCTTGTGTCCCAGGAATTTGAATTTCTTTTTAACTGCGGGAGGAGAGACAGTGAGGCATGATGTCATTGTTGACATGCAAAACACCATTATTTAACTTACACTGTGCAGAGGAAAGACAGAACTGTCAGCATACAGCACACACGGAGAGTACAGACAGATAGTTACCTTCAGGAGAGTCTACATTGAGGCCAGACGAGCGGCTGCCACTGAGAGATGAATTCTTGTCTGGAAGAGTCCCCAGGGTAGACATGGACTGCGAGATGTTACGCTGCAAGTTTGATTTGGGAGCAAAGAGTGTTTTGAGCTTAGATTTCTTCTTCTTCTCTCCTGGAAACTGATTGAGTGACTGCGCATCAGCCTCTCCCTCGCTGTCCGTGAGGACCTGGCTGACTGACGGAACAATAGCTGAAGCAGAGTCAGAGAAGCCATCTTTTTTCTTCCCACGGACTTTGTCCTTCAGCTTGGAGATGCGGGAGCGTGGTTTTTCCTGCATAGAAAGGTCAAACATGCTAGCTGACATGTTGTTTCTCATAAATATGACATCTAGCAGCACCTCCCCTCGTGCTTTGTCCTCCTTTCCAGACTTGTCCACCAGCTTGAACCAACTGCAAACGATAGAAGAAATGAATCAGATGTTTAAGATGACAGTTTTACAAGATCATAGGAATAGAATGAATGAATAAGCTTTTTAAGTTTTATACTTGGATATTTAGTTCATTACACTGCAATAAACCCACATCTCCTCAGGTAATTTAGCCTCATATTCACCCGTCAAGGATATTTTTTTAACCCCCCAATACATGAAGAAAAACAACAACATGGCTATAGGGTGAGACATTTCCACTTGACCTAAGTGCATTTAGCCTAGTTTCAGGTGAGACAGAATAATAACAGATCCCTGCCTTGTATCAGGATAAATCTGACATGATTCTAAAACTGTATGAAACAAGTTGATTTGTACAAAAACTAGTCAAAATAATTTCATTCCAGTTGCAAATTAAACAGTGGTTAAGAACGGTTTCTTATACAGCTGTTAAATAATTCTTAGCTTAATCAGAAAATGAATCGAGAACAGTTTTGATTAATTACTGAATAATTGTTTAATTTATTAATCAAGCAAAAATATTAAACAATTACTTTTTTTCTGCATCTCAAATGTGATGATTTGGTCCTTTATTTTGAGCTTTTTCTGATCTACCATGCTTTCAGAACATGTGATGGGCAATTTGTACTATTTCCTGACAGGTTCATTAATGCTTATTTAGTCCATTTTACTCAAAACATTGAACTAGAAGTGAAACAATTAGTGGATTTAATAGAAAATTAAGCAGCAACAATCTTGATAATTACTTAATCGTCCAAGTAATTTATTACGCAAAGATGCCAAACGCTCTTTAGTGTCAGCTTCTCAAATCAGAGGATTTGCTGCTTTTGACTCTTCTATGTCACTATCATCATTTATATATCGTGATTTAAATATCTTTGGCTATCGCACCGTTGACTGGACAATGATGTGAGATTATTATGTTCAATTTCTGTGTATTATTAACGTTACTACAAACCAAGACACCCATGCCACAAAACCATGAGGTTACTCTCTTAATTTGGGGGGGGGGTTAAATGCAAGTTGATGGGTTGAATATTAAAAAAAAGCAACAGACTGTAAAGACATGCCCTGGTTCTTAATAGCTCAGACTTTAAATGCCGTGTCATTAACTAATGCACAGCTTGTTCCTGTTCCTGTTGGCAGCACCATGTCAACCACATGGTGGAGTTTCAGTGTCCACACTGGCTTCTGTTGTGCTGACTGACTGCATGAGGGCTTTTTGGAAAAGTGAACTCAGCATTGAGAAATGCCTGTTACCAACTGTAAAGGTCACTGTGCGATTTCCTCTTTCATCATTCTGTAGACTAACATGTTCTATTATGGTTCTGTCTAACCTTGTAAGAAACAAACTGGGGTATAGCGAATATATCTGTCACTGAATTTAAAACGATGTGGCATTAACTAGACAGTTATCTGCAGTTCACATGGAGTTTAGTGCTGCAGGATTCATTTTAGTGTCATGTACTGTAACAGACATCTTCAGAAGATAAGTCAGGGAACAAGCATGGGAGTGAACCAACATTCCTCAAACACTTTGAAACATGCAGGGAGTTGCTGCTGTGCAGTACATGTTGTACCTAAAGTTACACTGAGCCTAATTCAAACAAACAATCTTCATTTCCCACCCTAAACCCAAGCATGCAAAGTCAAACAATCGCTAACTAAGCACAAGGCCAGAGAGATCACACGCACGCTCTCTCTCGAGCTAATCACGAAAATGCTGGGTTGTTCTCGTCTGCGTCAATAATAGCAGGGAATGCACTTTGGTTGACTGTACAGAGACAAAACACTGCCATGGTTATTAACAGACATGTTCTGCTCTGTTTGCATAGAAATACAGAGCCGTGCCCAATACACGCTCTAACCGGTCCTGCTGGACAGGTTCCCACTGCTCACTGTCAAGGGCACTTCTCTTCTTGTAGGTCTAATGATTAACATCAGAGACTGTATTTATCCTATGAGTGTACACCAGAATGGATTCAGCCAATAAAATGAAAGGCTATCAATACTGTAAAATATTGATAGACTTACACTCACTGGCACCACTTGGATTTCAAAGGTTTTAAAGGATCACAAGGTAATAACATCTCACAAAAAAAAACATAAGTCATCTTAAAGCCACAGCAGGGAAGTTTATAAGATCATATTTTCTGAAGGCGATTCTCATGTTGGGTAATTACTAGGAGATATTTTTAGTTCCAACTGCTGCGCTCTGCGTTTACAAAATAAATATCTTGTCAGAACAAATGAACCTGACTGTGCAACAGTTGGAACTAGTCCAATTTTGCAGCTCAATATCTAGAACTGAGACAAGAAGTTGACGGACAGAAAATTAACGTGCGACTATTTTGAAAATTGACCCTTGGCCACTATATCCCCTGCGTAAGTGAACGCGCCACAGGGCATTTAAACACGTGACAACATAGTCGTGACATAGTCTTGTCCAGAAGAAGCTCGATTAGCCAACTAGCCTAAACAAAACACAAGTCAAACACCAAGCTACTCACTGATCGTGTAGTAAACAGCAGTCTCCGTCTGAGCACGGTACATGCCTGCAATCACAGCGGCCCTGATATTGGTCAGGTCACGCTAGCCACATAAACAACACGTCAAATTGACACTTAGATTCCACACAGTCCAACCATATAACTCCTATCACAGTACGACCGAAAGTCACTGAATAACTGTCAAAGACCCAGTAACATCTGCTTCACCCCTGCAGAACTCTCACGAGTGTTAGCTTTATTATGATACCAACATTATTCATATAGACCTCGTAGTTGCAGAGGTATACTCTTATTTTCGAGCAGAGGACTAAGCCAGAGGCCTCGGGATTAATAACTTTTCAAGCATTTCACTTGTATATGGTGTGAAATTGTGGGAATTTGCTGCTTTTTGTCATCATATGTGATTGTAAACTGAATATCTTTGGGTTCTGGACAAAACAAGTGATTTGAACATGTGAAGAATGGTAGGTTTGCCTGATATTCTAACATTTCATATACCAAAGAAATTATAGAGAAATCTAGTAAATAAGATGTAAATGAGAATAACTGTTAGTTGCAGCCATAAAAATGAATCTATACCTGGTAACTTCAAAGACTCTTAAAGAAATTATTTTTGTACAAAATGCATTCAAGTCAAACCAAACCTTTAATCCCTTCATACCAAATAACCACCTGAATGTAAAATAAAAATAATCCTTTAATTTAAATAGTTACCTAGTTATTTATCTTAAAGTCTGACGATTTGTGACCGTAAATTGTCATACAAACTCAAAAATATGGCCCTATAACCTCATGTCATCTCGAATACGCTCTATTGTGTTGGCGGTAACAGCAGAGCTCCTTTTCAGCAGAATAACAAAGATCTCAATGTCACACCCTGTATCAGCACCACAGGCAGGAGAGTAATCGAACACCTCACACTACACAGCCTGCATACTGGGTCAGGAGACAGAGGGAGGAAGCCAAGCAAGGAGAAAGAAGGAGCCCGACTTGGAACGGAAAGTGCAATAAGAGCTTTGCCACTGAACTTTAAAAACTTACTGAGCAAACACAAGATAAGGTTTCAGATATGACGGTACAATAATCAAGCGAATGAGGTCATACTAGCGCTGTATCACAGCTGCCCTTGGTTGAGTGATTACTGAGAACTCAAAACCGCCACAGTGCTCCATCTTTACCAAAGATTTAAAAAATAAAAAGGCCACACTTGGAAATGTTCAGCAGTGTGGTAAACTGCTGACAGTCTACATTAAACCATCTTTATTTTTAAAATGTCCTGTACATAAGAGGGTGTGTATGTATCTCAATTCAGAACTAATGCAATGTTTTAATTGGATTCCTGTTACACCCACGTTACGTCAAACCCCAGATGTCATCCTGACTCATATCTGGGTGTGAGCAGACATACTGCAGCTAGCAAACAGCCCTGAAGAATGTGCAATGTGCATTAACAGCAGCAATGTGAGAAAATTATTTCTAATTAGGACTCCGTCGCAAAGCTGGCAGTGACAGGAGTTGGCTTCACACCAGTTTATTTTGTTTATGAAGTAAAAGTGCCAGCCAAATGTTAGGGTTGGTCCAACAGGGAGGGAGAAGACAAAGGAGAGGGCCTGAGATTAAAATGATCTTGGACTGTTTTCCTACCATCGCCACAGATTCTGCTCGTCCTCTCTGACACTGATAAGAGAAGTTATCATTTTAAAAAAGGGTCATTGTTTGCCTTTTTTCCTCCCATTTTGCAACCGGTGCCCTGTACTTTACGTATATGTCATGAAAAGACAGCAAAATTTATTTGTGTTTATACTTGACTCGAAAACTAGACTTGACCTGATGGACAAAACACCTGATGGCCAAAACAATGTAAAAAAACTCAAGGGCTCATGGATAATTTACAGTTTATGCATAAGTGCAGATCTAGGAACGATCTTAAATTATTCATTAATTTGCATTATTTTAGTCTTAATGCCAAAAACCTAAAGGAGATTTATTTTTGAACAAAGGACATCTTAAATGTGCCAAATTTATTTATTTATTTATTTTTTTTTTTTTATTGATACAAAATTCAAAAGACAGCTTTGGCTGTCTGTCCGAAGGGAGAAAAAAAATATAGAACCACAGCTTGTGGTAAAAAAAAAATTAATTGGAAATTGTTTAATTTTTTTGGGCAACATCCAAAACACCACTGGATTATTACCATGTCAATAAAAGCCTTGATCAGGTGTTCTTAGATTAGGTCAACTCTGTTATGTATTAAAAAGGACAAGCAAGAAAAAAGTAATTAGTGACTTGAAAAACATAATACAAAAGTGTGTAGGCTGACCTTTAAATTAAATTAAAATCTTATAGGAAGGACTGTGATGTTCCAGTATTTCAAAGATATATTTGCTAAACCAGTCCAGCAGTAATTGATTTTTTTTTGGGGGGGGGGGGGGGTCCTGCAGGGGGCATAGTATGGTCAAATGAGTTTTACATAAGAAGGCTACAATATCTTAGCTCAAATAATTTTGCAGGAAAAAAATAATAATATAAATGAATATAAATAAAAGCCAAGGATATGGTGGTGGATGAACCAACCCATTGTTTGTTTACACACCTGTTTCTTTGCAGACTGCAGCTTTATGATGCTAGCTAAAGTCAAACACTACAGTAAGTGCTACTGGATTTATTGTGTGAACGGACTTCCTGGTGTGATGCTGCGCTGTACATGAGCTGGGTGCAAGGTGAGCCGAAGACAACTAAACTAGTGGAATCCTTGGTGCAACTCTAAGCTACAAAGCCGCTGGGCCCACATAGTAGTGGTCACTTACTCTGACGTTTTGCGAGCGTTGTTGTCGTGAAGATCCAGCAGGTTCACAACAGCTTGACCCAGGAACTTGTCGAGCCCCACATGAGCGCGGTGCATTACAACGACGTACAGTGTGCAGCGTTCCGCGTTGCCCGGGTGGAAGAGCGGCAGGTCAAACGAAGCCTCCTCTTTCCACACTGGGGCGACACATTTCTCCGCCACGGAGGTGGAGAACTTGTCTTTGGCCAGCTGGATGATGGCATAGGCGTCGTTGGTGCCGTTCTTGCCCTTGACACGCAGGCTCCGAGCCTGGTGCACCGTTACCTGGACACTCGTGGGGAACCACTGCTGGCTCTGGTCCGCCAGAGACATCGTGAAAGTCTGTTACGCTTTACCAAAAAGTTAATCCGCAATTATCTGATAAAATAGCTTACTACGTCGGGCTGTCGGTTGACCTTTTCCTGGACTTGGTTTTCCACCTTCGGCGTCCGCTGCGGTTCGAGGTTCAGGTTACCTAGCTTGCCTTCAATTCAGGAAGCTCAGGTTGATGTCGCAATACTTCTCTTCTCCTCTTCGTAACGCTACACCTAAACCTCTAATAACACTTGAATTGAGGTAAAACTCTGTTCACCAACGTAGCGCTAGTACTGGCCTGTGTAACCCAACCAGGACATCACTGCGGTGCGACTAAATCCATTAAGAGGCTTTCATAAAAACAGTTCCCGTTCCATGGCTTTGCCTCGCCTCAGTAAACAGTTCACTTCCTTTGATGTCGTGAGTTCCCACCCATACTCTACATAGTGCTGTTTGATTGGCTAATACTTCTGTCACTTTTTTAGAGTCCGTCAGTGATTGGACAGTAGTGGAGGAGGGCGCTGAGACGTCGTGGACCCTTAAGTAGCTTTGCCACTGATCAGGAATCAGTTTACTCTCGCAAATGTCATAGGAGCTATAAGGAGCACAACAGTTAACGCTGAACTCAGTCCAGTGAGGCCAATTTAACGCTTCAGTGAGAGAAGATGTCTGTAAGTGTTGTTTGTTTGAGGACGCTCAAGGAACAGTTTTTTCAGACCATGACTGATGAAATTATAGAACGTGAACCTGTGAAAACACTAAGTCATCCAAAACAAAGCACGGTGACATCACACATCTTTTATCTCTCACTGCCACCTTTGTAACAAGAACTTGATCTGTTATGGTTGAAGAGATGTATATATAAAGTTTATTGTCTGTTACACTCTCCGGAGCAGAAGGTGGCACCAGAAGATGCACCAATAAGCTGGATGCCAACTGCCGTAAAACTAGAAGAAGAAGAAGAAGAAGAAGAAGAAGAAGATCTGTCTGTTTCATGGGTCCATTGGAGGCTTGTGTAATATGGAAGACTACTGAATGTTTCAGTAAGTGAAAAAGGCAGGGATATTTAGCAAAAATCAACATTCAGTTATAAATAATTAGAAATGTGATTTATTTTGACATGTTCTGCATTTGTCAACAACATAGTAGGCACTTTGGCACACAGTAGAAAACATCCATTAGAAATGTATTATTATTATTTTTAAATAAGTGTCTTGTAATGTTGTTAAACAAACTATTGGTTTGTCTTCCATATACCTTAAAAATGGGAAATTATTAGCAAAATCATACTTACTAATACAGGGGGAAATCAAGATTAGACCTCTGTAACTCAGCTGTGGCTATGAAAGTGCAGGTGACTCTCTCTGCACCAGATGCATGAAGTTCCTGAACATGTTACCATCAGAATTCATACTGAATCATGAACAAGACAAGTCTATCTTAATGTTTATACTTGTTTTCAATGAGAGGTTTGGCAACATGGAATAAATTAGTTTTCATGTTTTACATCCTGCTTGGGGCTGATCCAGGAGCTCATACTGTACACAGTATGCACAACAGGCTGTCCTTAAGACCACTAACAGTCGCAACATATAGTATGTGATTCTCTGGATTTCATGAAGACTTCCTCCCAAAGAACAATGGAAAAAGCAGTGACAATAAGCTGCATAGTAGGAATACTATTTCCTGTATTTATGTAATTTCCTGAATTGAAGGGGATCAGATTGTCTAAAAACAGAAGTACGGCTTAGGCCTTTGTAAGTCTACTCAAATGTGATGGGAACATTCAGATTCAATTAATTCAAAAAGCTTAGCATGCAGTAATGTTTTTTGGTCATGCCTCTAATACATGAAAATAATTTTGTCCTTTGAGACAATTTTAATACTAACACCTAAGATTGTAGTGAATGTTTTCTGTTAGGATGGGATGGATGAGTCTGTCATTGCAAAACCTGTGAGAGTTTCCTGATTTGCAAGGCAAACACTTTTCTAATCCCTAACAATGACTGAAACGTTTCTCAGTCATCCAGGAGGGGGCAGTCATTCAGTCTTCAGATGGAAGTGAGAATTAACCAAGTGACATGAGAGAAAGCCAATTATTTTTTCGCCCTGATTTTTATTCTTTCTGGATTTATTAGATACGGGGAGCTCTGTCAGTGCTGTTGGGAGTGCATAGAATTAAAATTGAAACATATTCATCATATATTCAAAAGTCTCGCATTGCTTTTTTTTAATTCAGTCAGAGATTCTGTACAGCCACACTCATACAATTACTCTCCTACTGTATGTGCATACACACAACACACACACACACACACACACACACACACACACACACACACACACACACACAGAACATACAAAAGCATACATTAGCACACACAAACAATTACTTTAAGCAAACATAAGGGAAAGTTTGTCCACAGATTAAATGCATATAGCTGTACTTTGGAAATGGACCACCTTGCATTCCATTCCATGCTATAGTTGATATGCATAGAAAAATCACAACTAAAACAGTAAAGCTTTCATTAGACATCCAAAATCAACATCATATGCCAATTTCAGAGAGATCTTGAACATTATTTGTGAAATGACTAAAAGAAATTAGTATCTTATGTTTGAAAATGACAATAAAAAAACCTGCCATATATTTTTTTTTACCATTTCACAGCAAACGTAGCAAACGGAGGCAAAAGTACCAGTTTAGGGTCCTGGATGCCTTTATGACTTTATATCTTAAATTATATAATTATTATAATCAAGAGACCATTAAAACATAACCCAATCATTTAAGAGTCCATTAAGGTCATGCATAGAAGTTCACATGTGAGTATAGGTTACACTGTGGTTTCACTTTTCCACAAACCACTCTTCATTCCAACGGAGCTCTGGGATTGGTCAGTGCCACTCATGTCCTGCTCCAGCTCGAGCACTGAGTTTTTGAGAGTGCCATTTGGGGCAGCGGCCCCTGGCACAGTGGTGGTGACACTGTTCAAAGGGTAGGAGCAGCGCTTAGTTTCTCGCTCCGCGGCAGCTGCCAGTTTCAAATTGTCTCTGCTGGCGCATCGTCTCTGAGCACCATGCATGGCCACTCTGCTTGCCATAGAAGGCAGCAGGGGGAAGGGCTTGCGGCTGCTGCTGCTGCCCCCATCACTTCCCTCTGAGGGGCTGGTTGCCACTGACTCTCCAACACGCTTCCCATTGGTAAGCGGGCTGGCCAGGTTCTCTGAAAGGCTGTGGTGGATGCTGCCATTCTCACTCGTGGCCTGTTTGTAAACCGCATGTGAAGAACTGAGGTGTTCTAAACCAGTGGGTCCTAAAGCACCCAGGCTGCCCCCACCTGCACAAGCCCGTAGAGCTTTGAGGCGATAGTGACCTCTGCCCTCACCCCGATGGTGATACTGGCTGCTTCCTTGTTTAGTTCTGCTACTCACTTTCCTTCTCTGAGGATGCACTGGGGCTGCAGAGTTAATGGTGGGCAGAATATTGTTTGTTGGCTTGGTGATGTTGTCAGTACTGGTGCTAGTATGGTTGCCGGCAGGGGCACGTGAAGTGTTGTTTGGATTGTCTTGTGCCACCTGCAACAGGTTGGTGAGCTTGCAGGGTCCGGGGCCCACGCTGCTGATTCCACTTGGCGTGGATGATGACCGAGCTGATGAGGAGTTATGAGAGTCACCAGGTGGATGGCAGTTGATGAAAAGTTGTGATCCCTGCTCAGAGGTCTGCACTCCACTCCCTGTTGTGCAGGTGTGTGTGTAAGTAGACATGGGATGGGAGCGGCGATAGCCTGGGCAGCATGCCAGCCATGAGGGCTGCACATCCAGACGTCTGAAGCAGTGGTGCACCACCAGAAACACCCCCAAAACTGTGGCAGTCATCCCATAGAGACAGCTAAACAACAAGCTAGTGTGCCCTGTCAGCCACATTGCCATGGCTCCACAACACCACAGAACCACAAACAGGAAGTGGGTTACCACTAGCACCAAGAATTGTGTCTTCAGCGAATACTGGTCCTCTGGCGCCATAACAGGGTTTATAGGGTTTACCGCTGAGTCTGTGGAGAGGAGGCTGGTGCTTCCTGCCAGTGCAGGCTGGCTCTCAGTCATGGGAGAGGACAGGGTGGTTCCTGTGCATTCTTTAGCCTTATGGTGCCTCAGGCGAAACACAGTACACAGGAAATAGATCCAGGTCACCAACAGCACTAGGCCAGCAGGGACAAAGAAAGAGCCCAGACTGGGGCGCCACACCAGCCAACAGCTGCGAGAGGCAGAAAAGAAGTCAGGAGGGTCAGTGCAAAACAAGGACATGTCTGTGTATTCGACGTATCACACAGAATTATTCACTTCAGTACCAAACAATACAACACAAAATCTTGGGCCAAACTGCTCAAGGATAAAAAGAGGTACCGTACTTACTAAGGGCTGTTGGATCCGTAGTTGTTGACATTGACAGCTGCAGTGATCCCACAAATGATAAGAGGAACTCCACCAGCTATCAAATAGAACCTTGAATAACAGAAAAACAAAGTCAAACACAAGTTCCCAGCTGTAGTTTTAGAAATAAAGAGCAGCTATTTTTTGTGCCACAGGATGTTGTATGACAATTGGCTGCTACAATGTTTTTAAAGTGTGTCATTTTCCATTTTGTATTTTTACGTCTCTTGGCTGTCTATATTTTGAACCATGTGATCCTTCACTCTCGTAGTGGGCAGAGTGTTAAAAGGCTCAGTATAAGGCTCCAGAAGTCTGATTTATTGCGTCCTGATTCCATGTGGCCGACTGGGCAACAAAAGGGGTGGCGGCAGGGCCAGTGAGGTCAGTTGCACAGTGTACGATCATAGCTTCAGGATCACAGGGGCCCGGGAGAGCAGAAATAGATGGGGATATCTGGAAAGACAGTGCACCCCTTGAATCTCCCTGTTCAGATTTATGATGACCCCCCTCTGCTTCTGTTATGTTGGTTTCATACATTCCTCTCTCACTCTGAGGTCATATTGGCTTATAGCTTTTGTGTGCCTTACAGCAATAGTCTGTTATGTCCCTCCAAGGTTTCCTTAAAAACAGAGGGACTTTGGTTGTTGGGCACAATGACCCACTTTGATGGTGCAAAGTCTGGGTGGCCTTGCGAAAGAACTCCCACATCTGTCTAAAACATGAACCACATTGACAGCAAACAAGAATCTCATGGTGCGGGAAGTGGGTGAAGGTGAGTTGTGGCTTGCTCACTGACCTGAGCATAGGTCGCTGAGTAGGTGGAGCAGTTGACTCTCCCTCCGGCTGCCGTGGCATTCTCCACACAGCCTCTTTGTAGATGACCCTGGCACTGACTCCGATCCAGAGCAGGGTCGACAGGGAGGAGTAGTGCAGGGCAATGCCCACCTATCACATGTTACAGTCAGATAAGGCAACAAGCTTACATGCCACTAATCAAAATGAGGAGTAAATTAATTGTGAATGTACGACTTACCGCTTGACAAACCACTGGGTAGCTGGTCAAGCTGATGCCTCCTGCGTAGATGGCTGTTGTCATGGCAATGTGGAAGCAGGTATTTAGTAATGTGTGCCAGCTTTTTCTTGATATGTGAATAGAACTGTAAGGGCACAGAGTAGAATAATGAAGACATGAAACAAATAACAACGAGCAGCAAGAAGTCTGTCTGTTTACATCCACTATGGTACCTGTGGTGTAGTATGTGTGTGATGATGATGGTGAAGAGGCAAAGCAGGAGCACTGCAGTGCAGGCATAGACCACAGGGTGGAGCACCCTTACAGAGATGGGTGTGGAGTTGAGGATGTCGGGCACCTCCTGGTAAAAAAATCACACACAAGTCAAATAAAAGTCTCATTCAGTCCTGGATGAATGATAAATTAAGTACTCAGGCCTATCCTACCTGCAGAACAGCATAGTTGCTAAGCAGAGAGCAGCGCATTGTGGAGGTGCTGCTGTCACTGTGGACCAGCTGACAGCCCTCCTGGCTCCAGCTTCCCTGTTTCTCCAGTGCCTTCAGGCTCCATTGGGCTGCCACAGCATTAGTGCCAGGGGTCAAGTGACGCAGCGACACCCAGATGGGCTCAGAGTGGTTCCACATGCTGCAGCCGTCTGACACAGAAAGGGGGGAAATTACCAATACAAAACTACTATATTGACTACTGAAATGTTTATTGTGCACTGAACAGGAAAATAGATAAGGCTGTTTGTGATGCCCATTCCACATTCCCTCAGCCTGTCTCATGTTCTTTTATATTGAGCTTCTACAATTCCCAGAATGACCCTCAACATCCCCCAGAGACTGGGGCTCATTGTGCTCTTTATATGTAGGTGGAAAAATAGCAAAGAGTTTCATGGTCAAGAAAAAATGAGTGGACAAAAAGCAGTGCTGTAGGTTGTCAGGCCAAGTAGCTCAGATAACATAAATTCCAAACTCTTTTGACAACGTGGGTTGGGTTATATGCACCAATGACGTATGTTTGGTAGAGAAAGTGGCTCCCTGCTTCTTCTACAATCAATTTCTCCATAGATGAAAATAGTTGAAAATCTATGCAAAATAATGGCTGTTCATTTGACCCCAAGACCTTATTGTTGATGTTATAGATAGCTAATTTTTTGTTTAGGAATAATGCTAGTGTCGCACCATTAAAAATATTTTAACATGGTGTCATATCTTACACAGCTATCTACAAGAACAGGAATGAAGAAAGTATTTCATGATGCATTTTTCCTTTAAATGTGAGAAAACAAAGGTGGTTTCACTAAGTAGGCTGAGAAGGTTCCTCACCTAGGCCAACAAAGATGACAGGTGTGTTGACGCTACGTCGGCGAGAGTGTTCCCCAGTGTTGCTGGCGTTCCCGGACACAGGGAAAAAGCAGCCGGTTCTGAACGTTACAAACTGCAGCTTACAGTCTGCAGGAGCATCAGGAGGAAACAGAGTAGCTGGGAGAGTCACAGAGGCCAGGGCTACTGAATTCTGGAGAAGAAATTACAAGACACATGAAAATGTTGTCTTTAATGTTGAAATCTACCAGTACACCGTAACTGTGAATGCAGAAACAATAGGCTACTGACTGCAGCCAGGGTGCTCATGCCTCACCTTTAGAGGAAAATGGTTGAGGGAGGTGTTATGGGAACCAGTGCTGCAGCGAAAATGAAGCTGCTGCTCATGAGCAGCTTCTGCCATTTCCATTCCCAGGCTGCCCATTGAGACCTCACGACGCTGATACGCAGTGCAGGTTATGCCAGTGAAGTGGGCTGGCCGGATTAAGTGAGCCTCCATCACAATGTTCTTAGACACCTGTACGTAAGAAAAATCAAATATATATTTATTTGCACATCCCATTGTACAAGCTCTACTTGCTCTTTCAAAAAATCTTATGATGAGATAAAAACCACCCAGAAAGCTTAGGTCGATAGTCCCTACCATGGAGAAGTCCTGAGCATGACTGTGTAGCTGAGGCCAGGCCAGTGTCTCTAAAGAGTAGACTATGGAGCTGCAGGCTCTCTTCTCTCTCTGGGCAAGAGCGAGGATCTGGTCGTCCACCTGCATCAGGTTACTGCCCATCTCGACCAAGACCTCTGACAACTGGAGCAAATGCACGCAGGAATGTTACAGTAAAAGGAAAGTAACAGCAAAATACTATACAACTATTTTCAGTATACAATTAAATCTTTCTCACCTCTCGCAGCTGTCTGACATATTCCATAAACTTCTCCATCATTTGCGCCACATACAACACATCCACAGAGTCCGTGAAGCCTGCAGCCTCCAGGGTGTACGTGCGCACCTGATGTGCCACAGTGACAGCATTGGACGCATTGATGGGCCTCTGTAAAGCAAGAGCAAAAACAGGACAAGGTGCAATGTCGTGAAACTACATCTACATAGTGTTTACTGAACAGGAAGCATGCACTGTAGTAGGCCTTGTTCTGACAGTACTACTGACCAGGATGAAGGTATGCAGGACACGGGTGATGCCATTGGTGTAGTGACAGTCTGAATAGTCACCTTCCTGCCACTTCCCAGAATGGTCACAGTATCGAGAGGCTTTCTTCTGCTCAATACCTCCCTCCACAGACAGGGAAGGGTAACGCAGCTGCAGGCAGTACTGATTTGAGGTGATGCCTGCCAGAGTTCTGGGCCACCTAGTGATTGAAACCACAGGCGAATGAGAACACCGAATCTTTAGGCATGTACAGTAATAATAATAATTGTAACTGTAACTAACCTGAACTCCCCACGGTTGTTGACAACTTTATCCTCTGGACAGAAGGAGGCACTGTTCTCCAGCACTACTATTTCAACACTACGAGATGTATTGCCCCTCCCAGTAGAAACCACACATTCCCACTCTCCTCTGGCCTCCACATGCACATTGAATAGAATAAGCTCACTGGATAAAGAGGTAAGAGACAGCTGATTATAACACCATTACTACCACCACATACTCCAATGTGTGCCTGAACTATTTAAACATTTTCTCAAGTCACTCACAATTGTCTTTGCACAAGAATCTAGGGTTATAAACATTTGAAAATAGATTGCCTGAGTTACTTGAATTTCTGTACCTGGTGATGAAGGTGCAATCATGCAGAACACTGTTCTCCAGCTGGACACCCAACTCTGGGTCAGAGGTCACCAGCTGACCATTGTGACGCCAGTATATGGTAGTGCGCTTGTCCGCCAAGGCAGCAGTGCAATGGAAGGGCAGCCGATCACCTTTGAAGACCACCTGACGCTGGGACGGCAGCAGTGACAGGGTGTGCAGCTCCAGCAGACCATCTGAGCAATATGGTGGGAAAAGACGCAGATGTGACCGTTACACACCACTCTGAATTATTTCTGCTGCTCTCTCATTACTCAACCTCAGCTAAATGTTTCCACAGATGCAATTATGAGTCTGCTGTTCTAGAGCAGATTGGATGCAGGCAGCAGCAATTCGTCAATGCAACCCACAGGATTAGTTGTCAACACAGCTCACTGATACTTTTAATAATATATCCCTGCTTAGCTGCTGGGGTAAATCTCTTAACCTTTTTGGTCTATTAATTCCTAAAAATACTGGCACGATCTTGAGCGTTGTTATGAGTGCACTGTGATTGTCATCCGCAAGCCAATGTTCTCTGAAAGAAAGTGGTGAACCGCCTCATTCTAGCCAGGCTCTCACCACAGCTCAGCTGGCTTTCCCTTAGTCCACCCAGGGACTTTCCCCTCAGGCTCCTGGGGTAGGCACAGAGGGTTTCGTCCCCCAACCGGGCTGAACTGCTGCGAAAGAAGCCTGGGACCCAACGCAACCCGCAGTCACATGACAGGTAGTCTGAGTTGAAGTTCCTGGAGAGAGAAGCGATGGATCATGGGAGTTACGAGAGTTTTCACTTTTCACTCAAACCCGGCTCAGATACATTGTTATTTCTAGGAGCTCATTATAAGATCGACATATCATACCTGCACATGACAAAAAAATGCTTGAAGGACTGATGCATATTTGTTAAATGACACCGAATGTTGAATTACAGCCGCCCCAACACAATAATGGATACATATTACAGATTTATTGTTTTTACTCTGAAGTTAATTGATGTTTGTTGTTTTATGCAAGAAAGTAAGTATTACTGATATAAAAAATGTAAAAAATGTGAAATGTTTGTAGAAAGTCTTATCGTGTGATTTATGGTAGACTAGGTTCAAATATGTTTTTCATCTGCAAATAATGAATAGATGAAAATATCCAAACTCAAATAAATACATGTCAGATAAATACTCCTTGCTTATTTGAGGTTTTCTACAGGCCTGGTAAAGCACCGTTAGCAAGCCCTAGGAAAAACAAATATGAACTCAAAATAAATGTTATCTTTGTCTAGATTATTTATTGTTTTATTCAGATAGGGAATGGTATGCTGTGAGAGTGGACTTGGAGTGCCGACAGTGTCTAATACTCACACTAGCTTGAGGGACGGCAGCTCCTGAAACACTTCTGGAACCATGGTCGATATGATGTTGCCAGACAGGTTCCTAGCAGTACACACGTTAGATATGAGCAAGTTAACTCGATAGCTTGCCCCACAATGCGGAAAGCACAACATTTTTATGGAATCCATTCATCAGTCTCTTACAGTTTAGTGAGATTGGTCAACCCCTGGAACATGTCTGCAGTCAGGCAGCCAATGCGATTGTTGGATAGGTCGCTAAAGTGTGAAAAGACAAAGGAATGTGTTGGTTATTTTCGGATCTACAGGGCTCGTCTCAGTCACTCGGTCACAGATTGTGATATCTTGATTCTTTCAATACCCATGTTGTTTTTGTGATATCAGATCAAACACTACATATCTGAGGTAAAACTGTGCAGGACCTCTCATTTATAATAAATAGTGCTAAAAGGCTTTTCTTTGCCTCTTGTATTTTCCATTATAGAAGGCTTGGAAAGGCAAACATCTAAATAAGCATGACCACAGTCACTGCCACTTTCTCTTATCTCTACTCCTTGGGACCCCAGTAAAGGTTTATCACCAATGGGGTAAACGCAGGGCCCCTGTTCTGCCGTCCACTTCTGAGTGTGATGTATAGCCACAGCCAGAGAGGGATCTGCTCTGTTGCACCTCTGACACTACCCAGCAGAGTGCTGTCCAGAGCATGTGTTTATCTCCCCCTGTTTGTTTTGAGAAGCCCCAGACCTTGCAGGGAAAACACAAGTAGGGGGAGGAGGGAAGGGGAGTCACGCGGTGCAACACAGACGACCAGCTCCAACCCACGCCGCAACCAGACCTCGGTGTCCAAAAACACAATGAGTGAGCAGAGAGTGGCTGCAAACGGCTGCCCTGTCACATCCAATGTCGTGTGAGGAGCGTCTGCGCGGCCCTGAGGTTTCCACAGTGGTGGAGCGGGGCACCAGAGATGACATCGCAGGGCCCCCACAAAGACTGGTGGTGACTTGGTGAAGGAGACCTTTATTTTCTCACTAACACCAGGAGCTCAGTATAACGCATGACATCTGCCAGGAGCTGCCAAAACAGAATCCCCTTAAGATAGATGTGAGGGGTTATGTGGGCCTGTCTCTTTCCACAACTGCTGCGAATTTGGCAAACGATGCTGCTCATATGAAAAACTACCCTGAGTCCTTCGTTTGTCTCATACCAGACAATTGAATTCAGTATTTCCATGACTGCGTTTATGATTTCCCTTAATATGTTTGCTGCTCTGAACCCGAGTGGAATGTGAATCATGTTAATGTCTACTTACAGTTTCCGAAGCTCAGACAGGCCTTGGAAGGCTCCAGGCATGATTGTGCTGATTAAGTTGTGCTTGAGGTCCCTGGGGAGAGAGAAAATATTAGGTCAGTGACAAGATGCATGCAGGGATGATGTTGACGCGCCTTAAATTACTTGCTCTGCATTTTTAGAAATAAGCTTGTTTGTTTCCTCCAAGAGTTAGATGAGAACATCAATTCCACTCTCTTTGAGTGGCATCAGTCTTCTCAACTCTCGACAAGAACGCAAATTAGTATATATCCCAGAATGTTGAGCTATTCCTTAAACACTGAGACTTCAAGAGAAGACTTTTTTAAGTTTAAAATGAAGGGGAGTGGAAACACATTTCCCAAACCTGGCACCTCCAGTGGGACACAGCAGGGTATTTCTACACACACAGGAAATCTTATCCCATCAGCCACCTGGGCTTGAGGCTAGCAAGATGCAGATCCTTGACCAAATGAATATTGAACAATAATATTATAATAAATGAATCTAAAAATGCTAGCAACGGGTTCTGTCATTTTTCTGCTCGTTTGAAAATGACTCCCCTGACAAACTTGGCCATTGCAACCCATAAATATTACTTCCTTTAACTGCCATTGAGGATCTAATTACATACCGCTGCACTTTCCTCCACCCTCAACCCATTCCGCACCCACACCCATGTGTTAAACTATTCAGCCAGATGCCCCTCTCCATCAGTTAACCTGCATTAGATTACGAATCCAAGAAGTTTTTTTATTGGCTAGGTGGGAATAGCAGGGTTAAAGCAGGTCAGGAGATGGATGGTTATCGGCAGGACATAGCCGATGTGGATTAGAATGTGATCCATGTTCCTGCAGCATGAAAAATGCCTACTCCCAATCGGACCGGTCACAGAGGAGGATTTCCTTACAGGAGCTCAAAAGCATCAACGCCGTGGCCGCATTTTTGTCTATTTCACTTCTCCCCAAAAAGCCACTGTGGTAGGCAAGACCTCGGGAGACTTTCTGGCCCTTTTTTCTACAAAGATGAACTCTCATCGCTTGTTCTTGACCACGCTGCCTCACGCCATGTACAACCTCAGGCATCTCTTAACCATTGTCTTGTCCACTTTCCAAGAGATGAGCTATTTTGATCAAACTAGGGCAGGAAAATTGTTTCAGAAAATGGCTTCCCGTAAGAAATTATGCTGTGTGGTATGGCTGGGATAGTCAGAGATCAGGGGTTTGGCTGTTGGTCCAAGATCTCGCTCCATATCTGGATTATAGATGGGAGACAGATTATAATGATGGAGCAACAGCTTCTGGCCTTGGCTGTTGTGTTTGTCTCAAAGCAGACAGCCTTGGACAGCTCAGCCCAGCTCTTTGAGTGCGTGCCAGCTTGTCAGACAGAATGCGTTGCAACAACTTTGCAGCTTTTTAAAAAGATGATGATGTTTCCACCTCTATGATTCTGACCAACAAGTTATTTTAATAAAATTCTTCTTGGGACTACATACATTTCACCAGCCAAATCAAAGTGGAGTTTGTGTGCTTGAGAGAGAACAACAATTCTCTCCACTATGAGTGTGTGTGGCCTTGTGGGCTCGTCACAATGTATGTGGTAATCTTTGTGTGCCTATGTGTTACGCTCTGAGTGTACACGTGTTTCTGTGTGTCAGTAGCCATATAGGATTTGTTGACCGGGGCAGAACAATACTGCTGTTTCCAGTCTGTCTGTCCCGGGGCGCATTAGTGCAGCGATAAAAGACGAGGCACTGCCCACTGTTTCCTCTCTGTGATGACCGTCGCTCCCTCCCTGTCTGTTCTTTTCACACTTACACACATGCATTTGCTGCGTAACACTGACCTCCATATATATGCACTCAAACATGCATTTGCATTGGGATTAATGCATCCCTACATATGCAAGAGCCCACGTAAACACCAAATCCTGATTAGGTTACTAATTATCAATCAGGCAGTTCAAAACTCACATGGGCACATGAAAGTGTGTAGTTTATAAACACCTCAAGCTTTCTGAAGATGAACCTTTTGCCCATTGTGATAAAACCAGTCATCAACTAGCAATAGAAGAAATAGGTATCACACTTCAAACATTTGCATTTCCTACTGTCTGTTTTATACCCGGCTTGGGAGGGTACAGTGCTGTGTGCTTTGGCCTGAAGAGCATCAGCAGTCCACTACTTCTGATACACTCTCTTATCACCAAGCGGGGGAATGTGGAGGAGCTCACCAGTGTCAACAGGACTTGAAGCAGTAGCCAAGCGCTTAGCTCCGCTGTAGCCCAAATGTCAGCTCTTGTTCACCACCATAATCCAGGCGAAATCTCTGCTGCAGCCCCTCAACACTCGCCCTCACAGACAGATTTATTTCCAACTCCATTTCAAGCCGACAGTACAGCACAAACTGCAGCAACAGCAGGCCTCATACTCAGGCAATGACTTATCTGTGTGCCCTCTGGAGTAGACAGCGCCCTCCCTGACAACAGCTTCACAGCTCAGCGGCCTTGACACTGATGACAACTGCTGTCACCAAGCAAGAGGATCATAGCAAAGACAAGAAATGCTTCAAAGCCTCACACTTTCTGAACATGAACATATTAAAGATAAAAAGGCTAGAAATTTCAATTTGTAGCTGTACGTTTTTTTATTATCTTCAGTAGCAGCATGTACTTCTTCAAAAAGCTACATGATTGGTGGTGACACATTATTGTTATGACTATGGTCTTTCTCTTTGAGTTATGCTTTGTAACCTTGGGAGTGCAGTGCTTTATCCCCTTCACCACATGTGGCATGTGTGATTGGCTTGTGACAGACTCAAGCCCACTCCCAGCCCAGAAGGGACCATTGTCTGCTGCAGCTGGGCCTAACACCAGCGGCTGCCATTAAGAATGTCTTTTTTCCCCCCTGCAAACTCCTCCTGATCAATGGGGCTGATCCTCTGCCATTCTAAAGAGTCATTTCTCTGTGGGTATATGGGATGAGCACCTGGGCCCCATGCACGCTGGAGAGGAGCAATGTGCTTGTAAGGCAGCAAGAGGGTAATAATGAAGACATGGTCTGTAAAGTGCTCCAGACGTGGAGTGCTCCATTATCAGGAGCACAGCGGCAGGGACTGGAGTGCTCCAGTGACATTGTTTAGGCCCTGGCCCCAGAGGGAGCTGGGAAAATGACTCAAGCCAGGGAATGGCCACTCATTATCGCCAGACTGGAATCAAGAATTTCCTGTTCCAGGAGTTTTATTATGGAAAGACATGGTATTACAATTTACAATACTTTAATTATATTTATCTCATAATACAAACCAATATAAGCAACTGCCTGAAGACAGAAACAAACATATATGTCAATGGATGGATATACTGTATGTCTATGGACGTATGTGTGTGTGTGCGTGTGTGTGTGTGTGGGGGGGGGGTAACTGGCACCTTGGTTCCTGACAGAGGTCAGTGAAGACCATTTTTTCCCCGCGTGTCATTTCCTGTCTAGCAGAGGCCCTTGCTCGTTTATTTTTACAGTTTCCTTTTTCTCCTTTTTTTACTAGGTAGCTTTCCCCTGTAGGGAGGGGCAGGTGGGTTAGGGGATTCAGTACTGAGCTAAATCGTTCCTGTGTATGGCCCCGCAGACCCCACCTCCCTGCTCCTCAACACACTTGCTCACAATGGGGGCTCTGTAACACAGGCCCCAACCGTACTCCTGCCTTCCCCCCAAACAGGAAACCGGGATCTGCCGAGCTCTTGTTTTTCTACTAATTTCCTGCTTTGCTGCCCCTTCCCCAGATTATTTTCTTTACTTTTTTCTGGTTCCTCTCTGATTGTATATACCTAATCAACGTTTTGTCTGTGTTCATCTGGAAACCAATTGCTTTTGGTGCCGCCATGAAGCTAAAAGAGCCAATATAGACCTTTTCTCTTATATTCATAAAAGTCTGTCATTTGGATTACGGTTGGAGACATAATTGAGCTATTTCCTTTCAGCCATGGACAATCACCACCTGCCATTACTGTACTATGTGTCAAACAAATAAAGCCCTCAGCTCTGCTCATGATCGACTGCACAGCCATTAGCAGGTGCTACAGAAATAGCAATATACACATTTATTTGAAGTGTAAAATTTCCTAAGTTGATTATATGTTTCTATAGTTTGCAGCAGGAGGAGCTGGATATTATTCTGCCAAGGAAAACTTTGGAACCACACACTGTTATTGACTTCAGTCCTGGCTTTTGGAGCGACGGAGAAAAGGGGGCGATGCCTGCTTTGGCAGCTCTGTTGATTTTCATGAGATTTACCCGCATGCGCTGCTGTCAGAAACAATGAAAGCAAAGTTATGACACATTCAGATCATACATCATGATATCTGACAATCAGATTAATGATCCAAAAGTCAAAGTTTCTCAACTTCAGAGTTGCAGGTTTCTGAAGAGAGAAAAGGTGGAAAAATGTCCACTTAGATAACATAAGGGCACAGAAATAATACTACTTCTGTTTTATTCTGTCAAACTTAGTCATTCAATCTGAAAAATCCCCAGTGTCTCATTGAACATCTTTACCAATAATTTAATAGACATAGTTAATAGATTTTTGAAACAATTAACACTTTATAATTGGCCTATCATTCAAATTATCAATGACAAGGGAGACTTATGTCTGTGTGTGAATTTTCAGCCAGTAGGTGGACTACAGCATGTAGAGAGTGGGAAGGGGGGAGGAACAGCGAGAGACCCAGTGAGCTGGGAGAGGGGAGATGCAAAAATAAAGCAGAAAAGGAACACAAACGGAAGTGGGGGGAAGTAAGTCCAGAGAAGGCTCAAGTTCCTCTGGAGGAACTTGCCATTGAAACCATATAAGTTTGCTGAATGAGCGAGAGAGTTACTGCCGTATAAAGCATACGATTTGGTAATGGGCTTATGAGGGGGCTCGCTCGCTGTTTCAGTAAACCCCCAGGGCCATGACTGAGCTAGGCTTGCAATACAAACACACCCCGTTCCTTCAGTTTATCTGAAAGACACATCTGGAGTCTATCAACTCCAGCAGCACCCCCCTTTCTGTTTCTACTCTCCAGCACGCTTAACCCCTTCCTAACCCGCTCCACCCCTTAATGTCCTACACTCTCATTAGGTGACCGTTGCCTAAATGGGGGCCACTCAGTGGCGTGTGCGGGCATACACACTAACACAAATGTTCATTTTTCTCCGACGGAGAAATGAGACTCCCATGTGTAACTTCCACAGCTGGCCTTAGCTGTCTTCAGAGTGGTGGGCTGGTACAATCTGAACCTTGTCTTACGCAGACTGGTCTAGACAGAAGGGCTCCTTGCCATGTCCGCACATTCCCCACTGTTTTTACATGCTATAGTGATGCCCACCTCTGCTTTGTTCCAACTCATCAAGGTAATTTGCTTAGCCTGTGTGGAAATAACCTTAATCTCCCGCTAATAAAAACAACCTCAGATTTATATAAGACAAACTGCAGGAGGGTGCTTTCCTCCTCTCTCTCCCTCCGTCCGCCTCTCTTTCCCTCTCTCATACCATACCATACCATCTTTAGCCATCTCGGCTCCACTTCCCCTGTGTCAGATGGTAAAGTTGTTTAAGTTGGACAACTTCCTAACCCCAGCTGCTCAGAATGGCAGAGGCGATTTCAAGGTCGGTTTCAGAGAGGCTCAGGGAAAGATTGAGTGGCCCGTCTCCCCTTATTGTGAAAAAGATATTATCAAGTCAAAAAGTAATGAATTGGCCTAAGCATTCTTAACCATAATGTGATAATAGTGTATATATTTTCTATCATGCAGACATTTTCCTAAACATATCTAACATCTGCACATTCTCATACCCTGCGTGACTTATTGGTCACAGGTTTCAGTGCAAACTTCCCTTAATTCTTGTTGCTCTACAAGCATAAATCACAAGCAACTCCTTATTTCCTGCTCTTGAATGAAGCTGTTAAAAGTCAACAGGAAGTTTTTGATAATCTTGCATGATATTTCCCGCGCATACGCCTCTGTAGTGCAACAAAAGTGAAAGAACAGTCATGTACATTGATAGTGTAGGGGTCATTTCAAACTCTCTTGTTGACAAATTCTATCATGCTGCCAACACCTTGAACTTCTAACCAGTCCTAACCACAAGCCTCACTCCTGCCTTTCAGACCTGTCCACTGCAAGTGCCCTGCTGCTCCCTCATCCATCATCATTGCTACCCTCTCTGCTCCCTCTCTCCCTGTAGGGTGAACAGACCTGGTAATGAGGGCCCCTTGTGCCCTGCCTGCCTGTCCTGTGTCCCATGGTGCAGTGGGGCCCAGTTGGACAAGAGCCAGACTGCCTCTGCCCTCTTTGCTCATTATTCTCATTACCTCGCCTCAAATCAGTGCAGGACAGGCTGCTGGGATCTGTCCGCAACTCATAAAGGTCCCGCTTTGTTAGTGGGGCTGCCAGCGTCAGCTCCCATCAGAAAGGGCGTGCACAGAGGTGGAGGTACTCAAATAGGTACACAAGTACAGTTTATAAGGCCTGTAGGTGCAGGTTTGAATGTGACTTATTTTGCATATAGCAAACACCACCACAGAAGCCAGGTATGATTCAACTGGTGCTTCACCCCACAAGCTGGAAAACAAAATGAGGTATTCCAAGATCCAAATGTAGCTGTTGGATGGGAAGCCTATTTAAGAGAGCTCCAAAACACAGTAGTCCAGTAAGAGGGCAAAAACAAACAAGGCTAAATTGCTCCTTTGCACTTGGGTGGTTTGGCAGGTTATGAAGGCAGTAGTGGCTTTGAGGAGGTTTGTCCCAATGAAAGGGCTAACTGTGTAGATCGCTGCGCTGTCTGGCCCAGGCCTGTAGGAGGGTGGCCTGCCCTGGAGCTGTATTCTCCCACTAACAACAGCAGATCAGACTGCATTCATCTCTGAATAGACGTCTGGTGTGAGAGTGTGGTGTGAGTGTGCGTCTGCTGAGAGAGTTAGCAGACCCATTTGAAATGACTGGACAAGAAGTGAGGGTGCCCATACTAGGAAACACACTCAGAGATACAGTACACACTGGACTGACAGCAGAGATGGGCCAAGAGTGAGAGTGTGTGTGTGTGCAGTCAGGGAGCAGACTGTGTTTATCCTTGTCACGTAGGGGAAGAGATGCCGTGTAATTCCCTGATGTGTGTTTACTCAGCCCTAGTGGGCTGGCCTTTGATTACAGCACTGACCACATAATATGAGTAACTGTTCACTACTGCTCCAAATAACATGCACATGTAGACGACATACTGGAAACAATGAGAAGACCTGAAGAGCGATGGCGGGCTGAAATCTCCCAGTATGAACATGAAGCAAACAGAGGCAAAAACTCCAAACCTTTAACGTAAACTCACTTCTGTTTTCACTCCTTCGACCCCTTCCATAACTGCAATGATGAATTTCAATGTGGCATTTTTCACATAAGACAGCAATTTTACCATGAGCTCATATGTAATTATAAGCTGTGCAGGGCTCAATTAAAAGGTTGAAGACGTCAGAGTGAGTGAGCAGACCTCCACCGCTGTGTGTTGGAGAACCAGCAGAGGTTGAGGCAGAGGAGTGAACTGAGGCCTGCATGATTTATATTATGTCCTCGCCTCACTCCCTCTGTGGAGCATAAGTATGTGTGTGTGTGTGTTTGTCTGCTTGTTCTGTGTCTTTCTCCTAGATCTTTCAGTTATGAGCCCCCAGGAAAACTCCACCCAGTTGCCCCCTGCCAGTTCGATCACTGCTCCAGCTACAAGGGCCAGCTCAGATTACTCGACCCACCAACCCTACGCCGCTACAGGGTACCGTGTCCGCACTTACAAAACAAGTAACATCAGCTCATTTTACATCAAACACCCCAAGATATGGATCTATCAGTTATTCTGCCAAGTGGTATTAGTCACAGGATCTTGGTTCAGCAGCTTCCTGTCAACAGCTTTTTCAGCATCTTCGTTGCAAGACAGTTGAGGTGAGATCTGAGAACTTGGCCTTGGAACTATTCACCCATGGCGTTCACATGCCAAACATAAAAACAGCAATTCAGCAAATTTGTTCTCGACCGGCACATCTGGCGTGATCTCCAGCAGGTAGGTACTAACAAGCTAATAACTGCAGCAAACTACCATCTTTTTCTTTCATTTTTGAGAAGCTCGTTAGCTTCGTGGGTGGCAGCGCCAAGTGGCATGTGGAATTAATATCCCTTCAACATGTCCACCCCCTCTTCCAACAAAATAAGTATGTCTGCGAGACTACAGTATTCAGACTGAAGCTGCTCCATGTGTGTTGTTAGCTACTAGAACGATATAAAGCAGGAATGCACTGTAAAACAGCACACCTTCTTACGGTGGCCCTGAAGGTCAAAATACAATGACATTTCACAAAACCCAACATTTCACACAAAAAAAACCCATTTTAAATTACGTAAAGTGAGGGACAGCACTTCTTGTTTGCGATTGGACAGAACGCAAGTCAATTCAGACTTTATTCAATGGATGAAAAACTCTACGCTGCTGTGATTGGTTGTTTCGTTGTCAGGCAAAGTAGACACTCTGGGCAAGTTTAAGGTCAGTTCAGACCAAAGATTCGTGACAAGACAAAATATTTTTCAGAACATTGCAGGGAAAAGTTGCAGCGGTGTGATCTGGCCCATCTCAGCTCAACTCAAGCCGACTGATAGCGTTGCCTGCAACTCAGCTTGTCAAGTTACCAGTAGCGGGTTTTAAGGCAGGTCACCTGTTTCAACAGCCAGTCAGCCTGTAGCTAAGTCAGCCATCTCCTAGAAATGCAACTGTAGTTGTAACTCATTATCACTATCATATTTTAAGACACTACAAATTATGCCCAGCTTCAAAAAAGCCTGAAAAGGTAGAATGGAAGTACAGAGAGTTGTTGCTATGGAAACAATACACTGGCAAATTTCAGAATGTTGCAAACCGGTGCATTGCAAGTAGTTGAAGTAGAAGACGTCACTTGGTTCGGGGTTGTAAATAGAACCTTCGGCCCTAATTCCATTTCCCGCCATTGTAGCAATCCGCACACAGAAGGGAAATGACAAGGAAGTGAAGGGACAGTCAACGAGAGAGCGAGAGCTGCAAACCATAAACAGCTGTTTCTTCACACCTCCTCCTGCTGATTTTGAGTGGTTGTTGTGAATGCTCTGATGAATAAATCTAAATATGTAATGCTTTCTTCGTGATGACAGTTTTGTTTTGTTTTAACAAGCTTGAGTCGAGCTGAGACGGGCCAGATCACACCACTGCAACTTTTCCCTGCAACCTTCTAAAACGGTTTCTCTGGTCGATCCAGTCTAGCACCGCTTTGAATAAACTCTGGTCTGACTTGAGCTCGGCCCAATCACAAACAAGTGTTGTCCCTCCCTTTCCGTTATCTGATATGCCATTGTGTTTTGTGAACTGTGTGTTTTGACCTTCAGGGCCACTGTACCTTCTGGTGGGAAACACATGCTGGATGTAGTTCTCACATCAGAGTATCCAAGAAGCAAGGAGTTTCAAGACAAGCCATCCAGCAGTGGTTGACATATTTGAGTCTGGACCAAAGTGGTGGACCGACTGACACCACATAGAGCAAAGACCTAGTCTGATAGGCAACAGTTCCCACTATGGTTCCTTTCCTGTATGTCACTAGGACTGCCATTTATTTATATTTCCCCAGAAATAATCCTGTCTATCACCTGTCTCACACCCCATTCAGAGACATTGCAATGCTACTAAGGAGGGCTAGACTGTCTGTAAACAACAGGCGAACCTGCCAACACGCACCTCCTCTTAGAGATCTCCCTTATCTTGTCCTGTGAAGTGGCGCTTACCTGATAATGAAGGAGTGAAGTGTAATTATGTATACTGCTCAACATAACTGTGATAGCAGTCTGAGTGTATCATCCTCCCTGCTGGACAGAAGCCCATGACTGGATAGAAGCGCAAAGAGCTGCTCAGATCCCACTGATACTGTCTGTATTTCTCTACAAAGGCCCTGAGGCAAGCTAAAATAACAGCTCTCACATGGACGCATACGATATATATCATGTAAACAATAAACATGACATTGCAGCATCTGCAGAAGTGAAGTAATCATAAAGGATGATAAACATGAGGCTACTCACAGTTTATCCAAAGCGTAAAGTCCAAAGAAGGATCCATTTCTCAGAACTCTGATTTTGTTGTGGCTCAGAATCCTGTAAAAAAATAAAAATAAAAAAATAAAGAAACACCACAGTATTGTTAGAAATATTCCACTGGCAATAAAGTGAAGCATATCTTATCATGCTAAACTCAAATATGCAACATTACTATCTTGGCCATCAGCTTCACTGCTAGGGGAGAGCTCAGGTTTAACCAAACACACAGTGAAGGGGTCACAAGAGGAGGATGAGATCCGAAATGAAATGTTCACATGGTGATGCAGTCACACGAGATTAGCCTGATGTTTCCAATTAATGTTAAAGATGGAGTCGGACATCAAGATTAGGAGGGAGGCTGTAATCTTGATCATCATTTCGCATACATTTACATCAAAAGGATGTCTTTCAACATCAAACAAGTGATGCACAGACCATGTTAATTAGCGCTTTCCCTACTGGCAAACCACTTTCCTCATTGGTCTCTTATCAGACCAGAGGGCCATGACACACACTGGAAGTGAGGTTAAGATGGCTTTGTCTGATCACGAGAAATGGATATATATAGTAATCACTTCGGTCTGAGGGACATTCCATTGTCAAAGTCAGTTAGGATGGACCTTTGTATAGACTTGTAAATGAAAAGTTTGACTTGGTAAATATGCCTTTTTGCTGCCTTTCAGAGTTAGATGAGAAGCTCAATACCACTATTATTGTCAAGGAATTTTCCTTCTTTATGCTAAATGTTAATAGGACACAGTGGTTCCCCAGGTCACATTCGGGTCATTTGCAAACCTAAAAGCAGCAGGTCATGGTCTGTGTCTTTCGGAGCAATAGTTCAGTTCTGACTGGTCAAGGTGCAGCTGTCCTGATAAGGCCAAGTTGTCTCCGTCTCCTAGGAGTCCAAGGTCGTGGGAGCACCTGGGTCCAGACTCCACATTGATACACTGTCTCCTCTTTGTCTCAGGTGGCACCGAATGTGACGTGAGGTGACGTTGACGACATGAAAACATTGACACCAGATGTCGGGCTTTGCATTGTTTATGTTTATACCATATGTTGTTAAGACCTTTTCAATCTTCAGCCAAGACCAACATCCCCTTTGCTATAGCAGATTTGCTGTAAATGAACACAGTTTTCAGGATCCACAGACCTGCCCACGTCCCCTCAGAGGGAGCTCGGGGTACAGAAGGGGCCCTGCTCTGGCACAGCTCGCCATCATCAACACATCCTTCAGTTTCACATCATCTTCGCCCCACCACATGGTGCTTAATGTGCTGTTTGCAAGATTAAGTGCGTTCTTAATCGAGTGGAGCTGTGTGAGCGCCTTTAAAAGTGGGAGTGGACTGTGAACTGTCTGTGAGATTTACAGATTGAGCAGCAGCAGTGCCAGTGCCACCGCCACCCCCCACCCCACCCCACCCCCACCCCCCCAGTTTCCTGCCACATCAATAAAAACACTGCCTTCAGCTCTGCACCTTCAAACTCAGTTAATTACCAGATTTAATCATCCAGTCCTGGTATACAAGGACAAAGTGGCCTGACTTACTTCTTCACTTCAGCCACCATATCAGGACGAAACCAGACATATGCATTTTTACACTGAGCTACAATCAAGACCTGCTCCACTGATAATGACTCTATACTGCAACTGAGGCCGCTCTGTCTGTTTTACTTAGCATTTAAACAAAAATCATCATTATTTTAGGTTTTTGGTGTGAAAGTGTGCTATATCAATAGAGTTACTATCCCAAAATACACATTAATTTCCTAAATTGAAGCCTCATAAATTGACATAATCCCAGATCATAGACTAATTTCTAGCTTCGAAAAAAAAAACATGTCATGTTCCCAAATCCACACTGAATTGTTGAAATAAATCACAGTTATTAAGTCAAGACTTTTTTTTTAGAGACGAGAGCAGAGTCAGTCCTCTCGTGGCGTAGCCTGTATTTGAACCTATGACTCCTGGACCTTTAAGGTCTCTCACTTGACTTCAGGCACAGTATCTCTCCCATAACTGAATGCAGGCCCGAGATGAAAGCTACAGAAGAGACGGAACTGCCTGAATAATTCAATACAGATAGGAGAGGAGAAAGTCACATCTGGCAAAGAAGCAAGCCATTTAATTCAACACAGACAGTTTAGATACAAATAGTTGCTTTTTGACTAAGATTAATATGCAGGAAAAAGAAAACTACTAGACAGTGCACGTGGTTATGGTGTGCTTGAATGTGCATATGTGTGCATAAATCTTTAGTGTGCTGATATCAGTGCATTTTCTATGAGAACAAAATACATAATTATGATCTGATTTGAAAAGATTCCTTCTTAAAATCTATACAGATTTGTTTATTTGTGTGTTGTTTGCGGGGGAAATGTACTTCACATGTGGCATCCCATCACAATAACCCTCATTTGTCTCAAGTTAAGACATTTCAACACACAACATTTCGATTATCTTGCTACTCTGTACACCAGGACTTGAAAGCTGACTTTCATAAATAAACAAAGGCCACAAAATGAGCGAACTGAAACTCTGCCACAGACAACAAAAGGCGCAGATTTCCAGGAACGCAGGGGAGTTGCAGGGGCTGGTCACTACTGTATAATCTCCAAAGCCTGATGTTTGGAGCACAGTTGTAGTGAGGGACATTGTTCTTTCATAAACAACACAGAGAGTACAACTCTGAGAAAGAGAGCGAGGCAGAACTCTGTAAACAGACAGAAATAGTCAGCATTCCCATCAGGCTAAACAGGAAACCCAGCCAATTAGCTGTTTATTCAGAACCCGGTTTCGCAGGTCAGGGGTTGTAGAGAGAGCACTTCCTGGACAGCCATCAGGCAGATGCAGCAATGTCCGGAGGCAGGTGACAGCTGAGGCATATGAGGGTGCATCACTTCATCACTGGAGTATACAAAGAGTAACAGAGCTTTACAAGCAAAGAAGATGAGTAGCTTTTTAATCATACAAGTACACGCCACTTGGAGGCCTAACGTCTGCTCTGTATTGCTACTGAGGCCTCACTGTACACGAGCGGCTTCTCCTCCCTCGGTGTAAGTGACAGATCAGATGGTAGATTTAGTTAATCTGCTTTCAAGAGCAATAAGCTGTACGGTGCATGGCACGACAGTGTGATAACTCAGTCCAGACTATGGATGGTATCGCTCTATTCACTTAACCCTTTCAGACCACAAAGGCCTCTGAGAAATCGGACGGGCTAATTGAATCCATCTAATCTATGTATTAAAAGAAACCAGGGCCACGTGTCAGGCTCCAGGATCCCATTCACCCATTTCATCGATTTCATTTACGTGAGGATCAAAAAGCAGGAGGTCATATGAAAAGAGCCAGGTCAAACAGAAGCACAGACACCAGCACTTCCCGTGCATGGCGTACTCAGAGTCGAGGACTTAAACAGGGTGAGTAAAAGCACAGTCGACATGGAAAGCACATGTATGCCTAAATGTCTGAAGCGAAAATGAACACGCACGAATGCACTCTTTCACATAACAGAGGTTGAACAGGCTACAAGCACTAATCTGGCACAGTGAAGGGGGTCAGAGTAGGAAAATGTATATCTTTACAAATTTCGGGGTACAATTGCACTGTTTTGCCACAAAAGCTCAAACTATAATAATAATGGAATAAGGAATGAATGAAAAAAAACCACCTTAACCCAAATCTTTCCAAACAAATACAAATATAAATATAAATAAACTTGAACAAAGTATTAGATTCACAACGTGTGGATTAACAGAAACATGTTGTAAGAAGTGCTTTTTGTGGTCATTTCAATTCCTTATTTCTAAAATAAAAATTCTGACTACTGCCGGTATCATTGATGTTTCAGTAGCATCTGCCATAGCTCAGTTTTAGCTCGGAGATTCCTTGGTGCGTGACAGAGTGTGAAAAAGTAAAATCCCTACAAAGAGTCTTGTCTAGTAAACCACAGCAGCTCCGTCCTGCACTGTGCCACTCACTTTGTTGGTTTGCTCAATTTGCTTCCTAAACCCGCAAAGCCATTGAGGGCCACACAGGGGCATGACAGTATGTCGCAAATTGTACTTGCTCACTGATTTACTTCTGCTGTTCCCACTGACTCCTAACTGGAAGGCAGTCTCACTGCGACACGTTGCCGCATGTCTGTGGGAAGGCCACGCATAGTGTACCTGTGTGTTATGTAAACTGTAACTCTCTGTCAAAGGCAGCATGCCTCCTACAGCTGCTTTTGGTTTTCGGTCATTGTCAACCGATCATTTCACTGAGGAATCATCTCTGTGGTGGAGCTGGGAACACTCGCTGTGTGGTGTACGGCACCAGCTCAGGGAGCAGCTGAACACAAACTCAACAATATGTCCTGTTTGCAGTTTGCAAAACACAAAAAGAAAAAGAGTCTTCAGGAGGGATTTATATTTAATAAGAATTCATCTGCTGGCTAAGGCCCCTGTTCTCATTACCTATGTATTTACTTCTTATCCTGGAATAAAAGTGATGTTTTCTTTCATTTTGAATACAGAGCATCATCAGCAAAACGCCTGGAGCTGCTGCAGCGTGACTGGATGTTGATCACTGATGAAACAAGCGTGAAGACACGAGTGCTGATTGGATTCTCCACCTCCTGTCCCACCGTGAGTGTTGATCCAGCGCTTCAAGGCCAACAGACAGAGAGGTGCAGGTTCAGCGGGATAAAGAGAGTCAAAATAACCCGACGGGTCACTGTGTAAACATAATTTTACTTTGGATAGGTCTCTTACCCTCGAGGACCACACGCAAGGTGAAAGACAAGAACCCTTGAAAGAGATTGGTAACGTGCCATAAATCCAGTCCTAATTCGGAGACCAATGGGAGCCAGATAATGAGAGCGATTTTCAATGAGAGTCTCAGAGCGTCATTATTGAATTAAGCCCGGTTTAATTAGCATGCTGACTTGATAATGCACACGCTGGTCTGTGTCACAGCACTGCTTAAGATCATATAAATAAATAATTAAAAATTTGCCTTGAGGGAATTTTCCTTAGAGGTAATTAAATTCTGCTGAAAGCAATGCGATTATCCACTTTTACACTAACAGCAAAGCATTGTGTAAGCAACTTTAACATTCTATACAAAACAGTCAGGGTTTTTACTGCATTTTCCCTCTTTGCTTTCCATTCGAGCGGCTTCTGCTTGCCAGAGTTGCATTTCAAGTATATTGGCAGTTCACAGAGGAGAACTAAGTGGACATGGCAGCCCTTCTCTTTATATACACATCACACACATTGCACTCTAGAGTAATGAGGACAGACTTAGCGGATCAACAAAATATTGTGGTTGAACCAAAGGATGGATTAAAACATTTATTACTTAATTTGGCTGTTACCATGTTTTCCGAGGCTGCTTTCTCCATCCAAATGCCAGGTCTAATAGATCAAAAGCCATTAAAAAAAGTGTACACTGCGGTTTGACCTCATAGACAAGGAGCTGGCCTCAATCAAAGAGTCTCCTATCAGAGTCAGCTACGAGCTGAGGGCACGTGAAGAGGGATAATACGATCGTACCTGTGTTACATGAGACGTTAAAAAATGATGGCCTGTTTAAACATTGTTTGAGTTAAAGGAACAGTTTGACATTTTGGTCAAATACGCATACGTTCTGCCGAGAGTTAGAGAAGAGCAACGTATTATCTGTCCATTAAACATGAGGCTACAGCCAGCAGCAGAAATTGTTCTCATACTGTACGGATTAAACAAATGAGATACAACGTGTTGAGTAGAGAGCTTTAGAGGTGCTGGTGTGTAGATTTTGTACCTTTGGACAGACTTGCTGTCTCCCAGTGTTTACGCCGCTGGCTGTAGCCGTATATTTAATGGACAGAGAGGAGAGTTTTACCAATCTTCTCATCTAACTCTCAGCAAGAATGCACATTTCCCAAATTGCTGAACTATTGCTTTAATGAGTGGGAATTTCTGCATTAGGGCAACTTAGCTAATGAGCGGTAAGTCCTCAGTCTCCTCGCAGTATATTAACTCTCTATGTAGGTTCAAATAAACAAGCAACTGTTTGTAAAAATTTGATTCTGTCACATGCGATTTATTTGAGCCTTGTTTAGAGGTAAACCAGCTTAAAAATGAAAAAATTAGTGTAGCCTGAGGTAATAAGTGTTTTTACATTGAGGTAAGAGATCTATTGTATGTACACTCACACAGCCCCTTGCTGAGTTGGGGCTCCTGCGGCGACAAACTTGCAGCAGTAATTGCTGCGGCCCTTCATTAGTGGCAGAGAATTCTGGGTCAGGACATGTCACAGGATGTGTGTGTGTGTGTGTGTGTGTGTGTGGTAGATATGGCACATTCTTTTTATTATAGGTTGTCACAATCACTAAAAAAAAAGACTTTCAACAAATCAGGGTACATTATTTACACGTTTTCATACAAATAGGCCTTTTGATTTGTCATAGTGAAACACAGGTGTTGCTAATAACATTAATGATTTCTCTGCTCAGTGTCCCAGGGAGCCCAGGGTGCACAATACCAGGCTCCTTCTGTGACATGTCAAAATGTATTTTGTGCGAAAATGCTTTCGAAAGCCAAAGCACATAACACAGAGGCAAGCTCATGTTTTCATACAGAAAGCATCCTGTTTTAGTTAACTCGAAGAACTGTCCTGTAGAGCTGTCCAATACTTTGCACTGCTAATGCTGTGATGTCTGTGATTATCTGGTTATATACATCTTTACAACGCTGCGTTGAAAGGTTCTTGATTATTACGTCATCATTTTTCTCTATCCATTACTGTACATGTTTCTTGTTGTTACTGTTGATGTTTTAATGTGAATGCAGATTTCCAGCGAGGACAACAACTAAAAAAAAAAAGAATGAAGAGTAAAGACAAAGTTTGAGGTATGAATTTAGGTGGATTATCTCTTTTCCCAACTTTTCTAGTGTACTACTGCTGAATGCCTGTCTCTGTCTTAATAACAGTTGATGGCCTGTGTAAACACCAGGAACAATGATAGGAATAAGACTTTATCATTCTATCCCTGACAAGGTCTGGTGTGTTGTTGTTCCTTATAAATAAATAATATTAAAATGTTGCCAAAAAGCCCACACCAAATACTAGCAAGGCTCATACTTACAGACTTAGAAAATGTATATAGTAGGTTGTTTGAAATGTGAAGTAGTTTTTTGTCTGAACTTGTATGCGTCCTGATTCCTGATCGTAGTTTTTCACCTCTTTCAGTAGCATTTCCATATTTGGCACCTTCTGCATCTCCAAAGGCAAGAAGTAATCTGCAGTTCCATTTAGATGGAAGATAACATGTTTTGAATAGAGTGTTTAATTTTGTCTCCAATGTCTGAGGTTTGGCCAGACTAAGTTTGCCTTTTTTGTGTGTTTATAGTTTTGGGAAAAGTAAATTGTAATTTCAGGAAATGTGTGTAAGCGGGCTCTGGAAAAAAAATAAAACAGTAAAAATATCACCCAACCCCAGTCTGTGTCACCCAGCCCCATATAATACATGTGGATTTGATTATGGTGGGCTGTATATTATAGATTTTGCTACTGTGCTGGCTGTGTATGACACGATAAATTATTAATTCATTATAAATTATTATCATTCAATTTATGGTATGATGAAAAATTATCCTATTCAATGACATTTTACACATGTGTGATTGTTGACAGATTGATATTTGTGTCCGTCTCTAAGCGCCTGCATCAGTTGAACCCAACCCTCATCTCTCAGTCTGTCTCTTGCTAATGGACACTTTTGCAGAGACAAGAAGAGGAAGTTTGAGGGAGTAGGAGTGAAAGCGAGCATAAGCATAGAGATCTCTCAGACTGGGAGGAGGCTGTGTCATCTTTGTTTCGATGAGTACTTCATAAGAGGCCTCCAGACTGCGCTCACTACTCAGCGACTGGGTCCATCCAAATAGCTTAACCCTTTCATCGTAAAAAGACGGAGAGCCACCTCAGCCAGCGGTCCCAGGAGCCCCTTGCACCTTGAGCCTGTCCTCAGAGAGTCACGGAACTGAATGTAACAGAGAGACGAAATCCCCTCGAGCACAACAGGCACTTTAGCGGCAAATGCATGTCAAGATGTGAATGTTCCCATTGTGCCTGACCCGCCAGGGGGCTTGTAGCAGCCACCAGGAAACTCTGCCAAGCTACAAGCCCCATTTACCGCCTGTCATGGAAAGGAGCATCCATGTAATTGCATGCAAAATATTTTCTGTGAAATCATTTTGCAAAACCCGATTGAGTAATTCAGTCCTCGAACAGGGAGAGGAAGGCGTGAGGAAGCCACACTAAGGGATGGAACAGACTCAAGTCATACATGTTCAAGTGTACAAATACACGAGGTGGATGATTTAGAGAATCTTGCATTACTTTATTATCACACTTTATTATTATACGATCCTGCCTTGAGGCTAGATATGGGGAGTGAGCTCCTGCATTTAATATGTGCAACCGCTTATTATAGAGTGTACTGCATTGTGCTTGGGTTACCAGGCTGGGCCAGGGAGTAAGGCTTTGTGGTTTGTGGCTGTGTGTGTGTGTGTGTGTGTGTGTATGTGTGTGTGTGTGTGTGTGTGTGTGTGTGTGTGTGTGTCGATTTAGATGCACAAGTGTGTGACCTATCAGATTTATTTATACGGAAAGTGTGTTTAACTGTGTGTGTGTGTGTGTATGTGTGCGTGTGTGTGCATAAGTGGTCCAAAAGCTATAGTCTAAAATTAAAATCTGGGTTTTTGAAATGTCTCTAATTAGAGAGCGGAGGACTGAAGACTATTTTGAGAGCTGTGGCCATGCACGCCCTTCCCATATGTGTGTGCAGAGGCAAACAGGCGCACACACACACACACACACACACACACACACACAAATATCCACTTTGGAGAGGAAGACCCCCACTTGGAATTCATCAAGTTCTGCTAACAGGAACCGTCCATGAAGTGTGTGTTTCTTGTGCCGCCTAATACACACTTTACTAAAGCTGGACAAGCAGTGAACTTTAAAGACATAAACAAGTAGCTGCAATGAATATTAACAGCCAGAGAACGTTAGTTGAAATACCGCCGCCTTACTGTAAAGCTGCAATAAATAATTGCAATATTTAGAGTCAAACACAAGTCAAGACGAACTAAATTGGAAAGTTTATGGCCGCAGAGTAGGACCACAATAGTCAGTTTAATCACTGTCTAAAGTGTTTTTACACTTTTAATGAGGCAATTTGGTGAATTTAGCCTTTTCAGACATTGAATGGAATGTGGTGGATGCCTGGCTGACATTGTGTCATTGTTCTGTCTCATAACCAGCCTCTGTTTTCTGCTCCTGAGCAAAGACTGCTGGGAAATCAGGGTGCTTTTACAAAGGGTTGGCAAAAATGTTTCTGCCCCAGATACTCTCACGGCATCTTTAGAGGCATCTGTGACAGGGATGTGTTGTTTTTTTTGTAGTTGTTGTTTTTTTTCTGTGCGACCGCAGAGAATCACAATCCGTGTTCACATCGCCACAATCAATTACTGCATGTCAACCAGTTTGATACCAGATAGCTTTACAAGAATTTATTAAACAATCATAAAAGGTGTATAATATAAAAAAAAAAGGGTAGACCAACATGCTTTCCAAAGAATCTGATTTGATTTCAGCTGAATGAATACACACTCACACTACATCTTTCAACAGTGGTTGACTCCATCAACAAATATGTTAATAAACGCTTACTGCTTTATTGCACAACTGGCTCTGTCCTTTTGATTGAAGCTATAAACCAACTCATATTTACAGAAGGAGCGATAAATAAAATAATTGTAGTGACAGATTTTTAATATCGTATATGGAAATCTGGCAGCCAATTAACTGGTAGCTACAAATCTGTGTGTTTAATTGACTTGAACCTTTGTTTAATGATACAGCTAATAAATGTTTGCAAAAGAGGTTCCTCTCTATCTATTGATGGTCTAAAAAAAGTTGTTAATGTCATTATCCCTTCTTGTCTTGCAAGTCACTATTCTCCTACATAACTCCCTTCATCAATGTCAGCTGGTAAAAATTCAACTATAAGGCTAATAACTGATTCAAATAAAGATGACCATGTCACACTAGCTTTAGCTGCACAACACTTTCTCCCAGTCAATTTTAGAAGTGATTTTAGGATTTTACTAATATCTTTTGAGGCTCATCGTGGTCTGGAACCTGATTGTAGTGCTGAGTTCTACATGACCTATGGCATGACCTATGATCGTCGTATGCAGACTTAAAGCAACGCTCGACATTTTACCACAGTCATTTCTATCTGTAAAGTATGAAACTAGAACCAGCAGATGATAAGCTCAGCATAAAGACTGGTAATAGAAGGAAGCAGCTAGTCTGACTCCGTCCACTGGTAACTCCACATGAAACCTCATCTTGGTGTTTTTACATTTCAGTTTGTGTATTAAACAAACCAGGTTAAACATGTCACTCAGCAAAGTTTAGAGATTTTGGTAGATGTATTTTTCATCAAACAGTCGGTATCTTGTTTCCAGTCTCTATGTTGAGCTAAACTAACTGTCTCCTGGCTCAAGCGACAGGTATAAGAATCGTCTGGATCTTCTCTTCTCAGCTAACTGTTAGAAAAAAGCAAATAAAGCACATTTCCCAAAACGTCAATCTATAGCATGTGGCCCAAGTGAAACCAAAACTTCTGGGTTCGAATCCAAAGGTAAAAGAACTTCAATCAAAATCCCATTACCTTTTGTAATAATGACAATATACAGTATATAGTTATAACAAGTAACTAACAATCCACCCTTGGAACATAAGCTCGACCGTAACCTGTATCAACAGGATGTTGCGCGGTGAACTCTGTGTGTCTAGATGGACATTATTTTTGTAAAAAAAAACAAAATAATTCTAATATTGTTGTTTACTCAATATATCTGTTTTTAGCTGCCTTTAACAAACAGAACTTCCCGGACACCCTGGATCTTCGCCGGTTGCAAGTCACAGAGGCGAGTCCATGAGCGAGTTGAGGGGCGGCTGCTCAGGCATGTGTGTAATAACAGCAGCACAGGATGGTGTAGACTGTTTTAGACGGCAGAGATTACAGCTAAAAAACTGGGATAATGACGTACATAACAACGACTTAAGTACCCGCATTTGCCCCACTGGTAGAGTTTCATGGGAGGTGTAGTTTTCTGTATGCTGACCAAGCAACTGTTGTTTAACTTTTTTAAATGTCCAAGGTTGAAAACTCTACAATTCTAATAGCAAGTCCTGTAGTGGATCCCAGTTTGTCTTAACATATGGATACTAAACTCCAGAAACACATTTCTGTTGTTTTTTTCCAGATAGACCAATTAAAGAAAAGCTAGTGGGACATGTAGGTGAAAACTGGCAGTAAATCTGTTTAACCCAAGAGTAATCAAAAAGTATTTAAGAGTACTCAGATTACATTAGTGAGCTCTTGGTAAGTGTATCACTGCACTATTGTCATGGAAAGCATATCAGACACACACAGACTGAAGCCACAGGCATTCCCACTATAGACACCCATTATCTCCATCTGTATCCATGTGTTGTCGACCGAGAACAGGAACTTTGGGGGCAGCTGTGGTCAGACGCAGGGAGAGGGAAGTTAGCGCTGGCAAAGAAAAGTCAAAGTCAGGCATTTTTTGAGTAAGACAAGAAGAGAGGAAAAACTAAAATAACAAAAAGCCACTGGGGGGGGGGTTGAGATTACTATGACAACACATCTCTCTGTTTTTGCCAGGTTTTGAAATATCTTTTAATCAACAAACACAACGAGGCGATAAGTGAAATACACGTTCATTATCCAAACAGGCGGGCAGCTACAGTACAGCACAGTAGGTGTGTGGAGACATCCAACTCCGGGTCATGTTACCTTGACCCGCAAGGGCACAAGAAATCCCGGGACTTGTGTGGCACTGGCAGGTGCTGCAGCTGAGTATGAAGCTCCAAGTATCCAGTGTCGGGTCTTTGTTTGCTTTTTTGATTCATTGCTGACCACTGCCCCACCTAACATGTGCGGTGGAGAGCCCGCTGCCCCTCCTCTCAACACCTTTTTCCCACATAAATAAACCGTATCGCTGCAGGAATGCCTGGGGTCCAGCGATCTCCCTGCTTTTGGAATTCTCCCTGCAGATAAGACGACTGTTTAGGATGCTTCATCAACATACTCCCATCTCAACACGTACTGACTCACAGAACCCAACATAAACCACAAACACATCTGCTGGCCCTTTGGTTTCCGTCCCCACACGGGCCACAAGTAAGAGACCGACGCTGTGACTCAGAAGATAAAATGGTGATTAAAGGGGAGCGGATGCATTCTGTAGCCAATCGATGATACTGTTGAGGTGAGTTGACTTTGAACAGAGACGCAGAGGGCTCATCAAACGCCATAAACGATAACAGACCGAGTGATGGTCGGCTACATGGAACCGACCTTGAATACAGAGAAACAAATGTGTGGTTAAGTGTAAAAACAAGGCTGCTCCATCAAAAGCTCTCATTAGGATGCCTTAAATAAGCACATTCAACCTCCAAACCTTTCCAGTGGCAGATTGGTTCAACCTTGGTGTTTTGCACTCAGGATTATTTTAGCCAGTACCAAGACAAGACGAAGTGTAGCTACACTGGAGTAAGACAAAGCTTTAAAAACATTCTCAGGAATCATTGTGCTGTTTGAGGCTCCCAAATACACAGGATGAGAAGATTGACACCACTCTCATGTCTATCAGGTAAATATTAACCTACAGACAGGAGGCAGTTAGCTTAGCTTAGCGCAAAGACTGGAAACAGGGGGAAACAGCTAGCCTAGCTTGGTCCAAAGGCAACACCTCTAAAGCTCATTAATTAAAATCTCATTTGTTTAGTCTGTACAAAACTGTGAAAAAGTGTAAACCTTCGGGAGCAGTAACCAACTGAAGCAGCGGTAACAAATAGCCTAAGTGTATTTCCTAAAATGTCAAACTATTGTTTAAATTAAATAACCCAAATGAGGCACCCTGCAGAAGAGACAGGCTTAATAAAGTAAAGTATTTCAATCCGCGGAGAGCAATGCAGCAAACTGTCCTGTGGAAAGTGGGATCAATCTTCTCATCTGACTTTAGGCTAGAAAGCAAATAAGCATATTAACTATTGCTTGAAAGAGCAAGTTAAACTAAGACCAGGTCTCCCCAGGCTCCCCCAACAACATCCCCAGTATAAACTGGAACGTATACAACTGTTCATTTACAGTGACCCTTGATGATAAAAATATTCCTGCTAGCGCAGGAATATTTTTATCTTAAACCTGCCAGCCATCCACACTGACAAACTGGGCTCAAGTGCAACTGTCTTGCATTACAGCTGTCTTGGGTGAGGGGTCATCAGGCCAAGGACGGGCATGCTGGACCCCCCCCACCCCACCCTGTGCATCCTGTGCCCACTCATTCAGGCTGGCACCCACCCAGCCAAAGCCATCAGTCACTGACAACGATGACAACGAAATACGCCGAGGGAGGAGCAGGGTTTCGGCTGGGGTAAAAACCACAAGCTATGAGACACCAGCACGATCACACATAGACTGCCACTGTACATTCTCTTCATTTGCCTGTTATCCATTAAAACATTAAAACAAACACAGCTGCCACCACACAGTGGTGAGAAAGGAGGTATTGCTTTGTGTGCTTCTGAGCTGTAGGCTCAATGTGTATGGTATAAATCCATCCGCAGGCCCGGATTTTTTTTTCATCTCCAAAATAACAAAAGTTCCTCTTTCACACAGAAAAGACTAATAATAATAGAGACATGGAGCTATGCTTTGGAAGTGAAGCTACACCAAGGAGCCCTGCCTCCTCCTCCTCCCTCTCACCCCAGTGTCGAAGATCTGTTAGTCAGGGACTGGGGAGTTTTCAGTCTCCAGGGGCACATCCCTCTGAACCGCCTGCCAAGCTTCTCCTCTCCCTCCTCCATCCTCTCTCTTGCTCTGCTCTCCTTCTTTGTTCCCCTCTTGGTCCACTCTTCCCACTTCTTCTGCCCCTCGTGTTCAACTCTCTCCTTCACTTCGGCCTCTTTAGAATTTCCATCATTTATTCCTACTTTCCCCTCAACAACGGCACTTTTCACTTTCACACTCTTATCTACTTTCCCCTCTCTACCCTTCCGCTCCTCTTCCTCTCCCAGTGATCCAGCTCCTTTGCAGCCGTGCATAATTAGGCCTAAACACAAGCCTGCGCAGGCTCACATCTGGAAGGAGTTTGGACATGGCAGTTTCCTACCAAGACGACTAAATATTTAGGTTGAGAGTTACTGCGTGTGGATGAACTCATGATAGAGGGGGTGGGAAGGGGAGAGAAATGGGGAGGTGGAGATAAAGAAAAAGAGGGAAAGTGGGACAGACGGCTGGAGCTCATGGAGGAAGGCTGAGAATAGCATGATGCATCATTGAACTAGTCATAAGAGTGAGTCTATAGAAATGGTGCAGTGTATAATCTGACGCGCAGTAATGTAATCAAAGTGCAGCATTGGGGCCATTGGTTGCTCCTTTATGGCTGGCAGGAATAACAAACAGCCAACTAATAGTTTTAATAAACAAATCCCTGATGGGATTCCCATGAGGCTCAGGGGCCTCAGCTGGAATGTTCACAGGGGCCAGCTGTTGTGCATTACACGTAGCAGCCGGCCCCGGAAGCCCTAGGCCTGGTGTCCTCCAGCCCTTGCCTGCTCAGCATGGAGGAGAGCATTCCTCCAGGCTGCCCCAGGAGAGAAGGCTGGCTGTCAGGTCGTCCGACGTGGGGAAGGACTGAGGTGGTGTAGGGCACGGGGAAAGCTCCCCCCGCTGCACCTGGGATACTGTCTGCAGTCTCTGAGCGGACTGAGGAATGTCAGGAATAACACGAATATCAACACAACTTCTCACATTCCACATCTGGAGCTAATGTCAAGAGCAACGATGGGAGCATGGACGCTTGAGGAACTCACCGAATCCTCAGGAAAATGAACTGTCCAGACACCAGAGTTCTCGGGAAAGGTGAAGGTAAAATGGCGGATTACGAGTGGAATTGTTTGCTCCTCGTACACAGCCTCAGAAAAGTGTCACAGAATGCAAGACATCTGTACAAAAACAACTCAACCAAAATTACTAAATGTGCGGATGGAAGATTATCCTCAATCACCTCAACCACTGCCACCCAAGCCTCTTTTTTTTTCCCCCTCTGGTTTCCAGCAATGTGTTCCCCAGATGTTTATTCCGCCTTTATTAAGGAAGAAACATAAGGCCCTATAAATGGACTGCTGGCTGGCTTTAGTTCTCCTGGGGCACAAATCCCCACACTTTACCTCATATGCTCGCTGCAGTGGGGCAGCTGAACATGTTTTTTAAGTGTGCCCATGTGCCGCTAGCATTTCTCCCACTGGGTCAGAGTACACAGACAGTAACATACTGTGGGAACGAGCAGTGTCTTCAGAAAGTCTGAGCAGCTGTGAAGAAAGTGCTGCTTTGCAACTGAACAAAAACACCACCCAGAAAATGTGTCACTGATAGATTGGTAGTCCATGCATCATGAAAGACAGTGTGTTTTGGCCCTTTCAAGTTCTGTCCAAATTGACCACACAAATAACCGCTTCATAATTAAAAAAAATATCAAACTAAGCCCAGAATCATTACTGTCCAGTTCTCGCCAAATGCTTTTGAAAGGCCAAGTCAGCTGGACCACGTGGTGGTGGAGGGCGAAAGAGAAAGCTGTACTTGGAGCAGCCTGGCTGGGTCAAACTTAAAGTGACAGAGTTGTGTCAAAGAGGCAGGGCCGGATGATGGCTAACAGTCAGTCCTGATCTTCCTCATGATTTCAGGCGAGGCTCAGCCCTCTTCTACAGACTTAAACTATAGATCAAGATGTAAACGTCTGACCTAATAAGCCTTATCACTGCAGAAAGTCCTCAGTACAGTTAAACGTAAGGTGCTGGGCTCAGAGGCATGGGTGCGTGGGCCTGATACAGCATATAAACTGTACCCTCACTTTGTTTTTTCATATGCATGTATTTAATGCAAAATACTCCACCGAAACTAAACATCCACCCAGTTAAAACATGGAAACACTGGATCCTCTGCAAAGTATAGTTCACGCTTACTGTAATTAAGGCTTATGCCAGCTTAAAATGGAGCATGATTGCTTAAGACATCTTCATAAGACATTATAGGAATACTGATGTCATACCAGAGGACATAAATGATGTCATAATGTAAGTGGCCTCACCACAGCCTATAGGCCACATAATATAATACAGGGATGCAGGCCTATCGTTGGCTCAGAGGCAACAGCAAACTTGTCAGACTGTTCCAACTCACAGAGTAACGGTCCTGTTGGGCAGCAGGCTGGCGTCCGGAGGCTCAGTCAGCTCCTCTTTGCTGCAGCTGACCCTTCGCCCCGCAGCCTGGGCGCCGTGCGCTTTGGCCCGCTCGTCCGTGCAGCTGCAGCCGCTGGTGGAGGCGAGCAACCCGGGACAAGCCCGGGAGAGCCTCGGCCCGGAGGCGGACAGCAGGAGCAGCATCAGTACCAGGCGCCCCGGCAGCAGAGGGATGCCAACGCCGGGCGCAAACATTGTCCTTCGGCTGGATGTCACCTCAGCTGCACCCCCACCTCCAGTCATCCCATATCTCCGACCATGGAGCGCGCAGAGGGGGCGTGAGGAGGGCAGGAAGACGCGCAATTATCTTTCAGGTCTCGAATGAATGGCGACCTTGTGAGATCCTCCGCTCAGCAATAAACACTCATCATCCGGTCATTTCGGAACTATTCGGCACCCCGAGGTTTCCAAGAGTGACGCCGTTATGTCCGGGCAGCCCGGGCGCACAGCTCCCGTTGGTCCCGATGGTTCATAAATCCAAGGGATGTGCGAGTCCAAACGTCTTCAACACACCCAAACAGGCGCAGTGTTCTGGTTTTAAATCGTCGGTGGTCGTGTCAGTTACCTTGGGAGATTTACATCCCTTTCAAGGGTGACAGGGAGTGTCCAGGTCCAGGTCCCCGAAATGTCCCGCTCTTCAAATGAATCCAGGGGTTGGTGAGATGCAGGAGATCCAGAGAGCCACGCTGCGATGAAGACGGAGGCTAAAGTATGTTCTCAAACTTCTGCCAGTAGTTCCGACGCTGTTCAAAGTTTTCCTCAGTGTTTTTCCCTCCCGGTTCCGGAGTGTTTTCCTCCGTCTGCTTCTCTCAAGCGCAACTGCACATCCATTCAAACAAGGGGGAGGGAAGACAAAACCACCAGCTACGGGTTCGAACAAGACGCGAGCTGGACTTCACCGGCTCCTGTGTAATTCCCCCAAAAATCTAGCGGATTTGCCTGCTTGCCTCTGTCACACTCAAGTCGCTACCCCAAGTGCGCCCATTCCGTCTGCGTCTGCGTCTGCGGCTGCGTCTGCGCCCCGATCCCCGCGGTCCTAGCGCATCCAGCCCAGCCGGGGAGAGAGAGAGAGAGAGAGAGAGAGGAGCTCCCCTCACACACCTTCATCAAACGTCATGACACCGTCCAGGCGGCTGTATGCGCTGTGGTCGACCAATGATGGCGATGAATAATGACTTATCACCTCACCATTATGCATGTCTTTTTTTTTTCTTACAGTAGCCCAAACAAGTACAACTGGCTTGTTTGCTGTATCTGTTTGATTGCTGGCAGTAGGTTTCTGTTAGTTCAGTGCTGCTTTGCTACTTTTTGAATTTGAATTGGCTGTTTCCATCCAGGTTGTAGAAGACCGGAAGGCCTTGGGTTCAATGAGAGCAGACTGAAGTTGTGAATGAATGCTGGAGGTCTCATGTGCATTGTGTGCTTCAGCAGATCAAAGGTCTTTCATTCAATCAGCGGGAAGGAGAGGAAGTTTTATAGATACACTTCAGTGAATGCTATAATGCTGCTGCAGAAAGAGAGCTTGAACATAAAATGAGACTGATCTGCCATGGTAACTTAGTTCTATGAGTTTTTAAATCAAAATAATATTTTTTCCTTGTTCCTAACAAGACAAACGCTAAGTACAATTCAAGTCAACTGAGATGTTGTTTGCATACTATATGTATGCTGCAGATTTAATATATGGGCTAACAGATTTACTGCATGTTGATACTTGGACAACTCTCTTAGATTTAGAGATACTCTGGGAGAAAAGTATTCCAAATAACTCAGATCTTTTGTTGAAAGACAAATATATATTTTTTTAATTTGACAGTTGTTTCCAACCTGAAAGAATCACACACAATCCAAAAACTGCAGAGGATCATAAACCTCCTCAAGGTCTCCTTTTCACATTTTGCCTGCGTGTATGGAAAGTTCCCAAAATACAGCTCTGTTTTAAAAATACTTTTTGATATACGAGAGGCCCGAGAGGACGGAGACCGTAGCGATTCAAATCTGGAGAGCGTTACAAAATATGAGAAGGTGAACCAGCAAAGCTTTTGAAAAGGGACTTTATGCAATTGGCCTTGACGTGAATTCACTGACATATCCAAACTGCAGGCACCTCAGTCATGCGAGCATGCCCGGCAGTATAATGGTACACTGTGCTCTGACCCACACAGTGGACCCCGGGTTTGTTATTCCTGTATATGATACTGTACACTGGAGCGGACTCAGAAAGCCTGCATGATTATTGAAAGAAAACACAAGGAGTGGACGGGCGCCTCCTCAGCAATGAAACAGAGGGCTGTTTATCCAAGCTGTTAAATAAGGCTTCAAGTACAACACCCCCCTCCAACTCCACAAGGCCCAAATCTCTCTCATCTGGAGAGCACAGTTTCCATTTAAAATGTCACGTCCCAAACTGCACATTACATCAAATTGTACTTAATGGCATCCAGACAAACTTTAATGTCGTTCCAACATTTTCTCCCTGTGCACCCCACAGCTCCCCTCACTTCTTATAGCCAAGCAAGAAATCTCTCCTTCTCCCAGTTCCACATCTGGACTCCATTCCAGGTGGGGTATTGAGAAAGGGGAGAACGTCAGGAAGGTAAGGTGGAACGCAGAGGAGCTCGGACGCTCAGAAAGTAGAACTGAGACAACGTCTTAGGGGAGATTTTGGTGGAAGTTACGCAAGCTGTTATGTACGTATGAGAGACGTGAGATGGCTGTTTGATGATTCCTCTCGAGCATGTTCCTGTGGTCCCCCAAATCACACTTTGGAGCAGAAACATCTAAAAACAATGAGGCTTTCAGCCGAATCAGAGATGTGAACCAGACGACTGCTGAGACTGAGGCACAGCTCAGGCTAGTGTTTCTGCCAAAGGATAAACAAAAGAAAACTTCCAGCAGGGAAGCAAACACAGGCCCTCTTTAAGGCCCTCATCTGCTGCCGAGTCTTTCTTGAGGAGCCCGTGACATCTAGTGGCGTGATCAGCAGCACACAGACGGCCCAGCCCGTCTGAGCCGCTCAGTCCACCAGTCAGCTCTGCAGTTACAGGCATTTCCTGCGAGAATGGTTTTAATTAAGGATTTATGGGGACATTAAACCCATTGCTTCCGCAGTTTATGGGGTTATCAAATCATAATGTGGTGCCATATTTATCAACAGCACATACCTTTGTCTGTCATAAAGACTTAATGAGCAGTAGATGTAACAGCAGTAGTGGTAACCCTTGTGCAGTAGCATTTAATTCAGTTTACATACATATTGCTGTAGCATTGACCTTATGTTGGTACATTCCTGTTTATACAAAGCACATGTGTAATATTTTGTAATTCATATTAAAAGAAAGCACTCAATATTGTAATAACTGATTAAATATGTAATATACAGTATTTATGCATACTTAAAAGCAGCTGCGTGTTTATTGAAAAACCAATTCCTATTATATTTCTCCAGAGGTAATTAAATGCCTTTTATGTAAAGTTTATTTGCATATTTGTCCATAAAATACAAGTCAAAGTTTAGATACACGTTATGTGCAATTACTATTGCAGTGGCAGATCTACTTCTATTTTTCACTCCGTCATTTTTCAGCCTTTCCAAAGTTCAGAGGCGCATTTGCAACTGCAGTAATGCTGCCCTCTTCTGGTTACGGAAGGTATATCGTTTAAAATTATCTTTGCACAGTATGATTCCAGCTGAAGTAAGGAAGGCAGAGGTAGGTGCTGCCTTTTTAAAGACCGAGACTCTGAAGTTATAACTCACTCTGCCAACGCCCTTCATAGCTGCACCCCGTCACATGTACCGGTCAAACCTGTCCTCTCAGAGCAGGGCAGCGTCCACTCCATATTTAGAAGGCTGTAAACTCCATCAAGCAGTCATTCGTCTGGTTTTAACTGTGTAGACAACAGTCTGAAGGACAATCACGTAAACAGTGAAGTGGGGACGTGAACTGAAAGCAGGCTGAAAGTGATTTGATGTGGCGTTTGTTATGTAGTGTCTCCTGACGTTACAGACAAGGATTCATTTGAATGGCCGTTTTAATCCCAAAAGGAGAATTCAGATCAAATTCATCATTTATCCAGTTTCAGACTTAAACAGTTGAAGGGAAGTAAGAGGAGAGGTTAGTGATTAAGTAGGCCTGCAGTATTGCCCTGTATGTTGTGAATAGACCATATTCATGGCAGACATTGTGTCATAGCAGGAAAAGCACAGGTGGAAGTAATAACATTAATAATGGCTGAGCCCTCTTGTGCAGGCTGGCTTACCGAGACATCTATGGAATGGAGTCATTACTGTAATTCCTACACCTGTGTTTTACTGCCTAGACAAAATGTCAGCTGTGAAGAAACTGTTTATTGACCTTGACTAGACTTACAATTTTCATTACATAAAGAATGAAACAGACAAAACATTATATATTACCCGTGTGTCATTTGTTAAATATTTGCCACACAGGGCAGACGCCACCAAAAAGTAATGAAACAATGGTGTAGGAAGACACACACTTTACTCCAACACAGTCATCACTGAAGAAGCTTCTGGTTGTGCGATTTTATTGAGTGCCACGTGAAATGCGAACATTATAGTGCATCTCCAAGTTCTGCTGTAAATGGACAAGTGTAGTATCTTCATTATCGATTATTTTCACACTAAATGTCCTGTGCATACATTTTGCCTCATAAATGGTCTATATTAAAGAATACAGCTCAATCACAGAAACATCAAAATTATTTGTATATTTAATTAATCTATAGACCCTCATAAGCAACAAAAGTCAGAATATCCCCCCCCCCCTCATTTCTACACAGATTCTGTTTACAAAAGAAATGTAGAAAAACTTGAGGGCTTTCGGCCTGACTATCGCAAAATTCACAAACGCCTTTGCGCCTGTAACATGGAGCCCACCTTCCCTTCACTCTCTCATGTGCGTACACACACACACACACACACACACACACACACACAGGGAAGGCACGCAGACACCACCACACTTCTGCATGTGAAAGCATGCACCCATACACACTCACAGCAATGTCTGTGTACAGTACATCTTTAAAATGGCATGCCATGTGGGTGAGATTTTAGTCCCTTTGTGTCAGCAGAAGATTCGAATGATCATCCAGATCCTCAGAGAGCCATTCCTGTTGTGAGTTTGTCTATAGCGTTGAAGTTGTGTAAATCTGGCCTTAGCTCTAATGGTGCACAGCTGCTGTGGATTCGAGCCACATCACATTGTACTAAGAATAACCGAAAGAAACTGGGCCAAATGAAAAATCAAAGCCTCGTTTCTCATATAATAAGAAAAAGGCAAGAAAGTGAATCGTAATATTACAAGGTATGGTTAAATGTGATCAGAAATCAAAATCCTGTTCCATATCGTTGACCAGCATCCACCTCCACGCCCCATCCCAAGGTCTATAATGGAGTCCGATGAGGTGGAGCTCCAGGCAGACAAGCAGCACTCTACGTCCGGCGCGGGGCAGGTGTGGAGTGGCAGACTCATTGGCGAGGGGACACGGTAGCTTGAGGGGAATTAGCTTGGCCTTGGTGCCTCTCTTTGGCGTGCTTCTCACAGTACATCACATCTCCAACCCAAAAATGACCTCTCATCCTGAGGTTAAGACCACAGTCCATGCAAGTGTAGCACTCCGGGTGGCGGAAGTGGTCGTCCGTGATGCGCACAGCCAGCGTGCTGTGGAGAGATGAATGCAGTCAGACGCCAGACAAACCTGATCCGACAACAGGGTGGAATGCTTTTTCCCCCTCATTTCCAATGGAAACCAACTTGAGAGATTACAATGGGCAGCACAGATAAACATCATGGTTTCATTTGTATCTTAAAGAAAAGTCAACACCACTGCAAGTCATTGATTAAAATTGACACGTGTTGCCAACGTGGCGATACTACTTTCTTCCAAGGCAGTTTGACCCGTTTTGAGATTCTTCTCAAACAAGTGACAATAGTTGAACTAAGGCAGATAACGTACCTGTATCACTTTAAAAATTGAGACAATTCAAACATTTCATCTGCTTTAGACAGAAGTAAAACTGCCTCACTGGCAGAGTTGTTTTCCTTCATTTATACACAAATATAAAGTTAAGAGATCCTTTTGTCCGTTCACTAATTAGATGCAATAGTTAACCTGATAACCAGTCATTACTTTGGACCCCCCTTCCCAAAACAAAAAAAAAAAAAAAACACAAAATAAACATACAGCCGCATACATCTTTCACTGCAGGGCAAATTATCATTGCAATTATTATCACACACACGATTTTGTGAACGTCTAACTGCAGGTGAACGTAGACTTACACAATGCTGGTGCCACACTTGTCACAGGTGTGGTTTTTGCCGACTCCTCCCACTGGTGTGCTCGGTTTGGGGAGGTTGGGCGAGAGTTTCCCTGGGAACCGCAGGGCTGCCTCTGTAATCAAAAACACATACAGACATGAACACAGCTGCTCATAGGGATGTTCTGACAGGCTTGGGTCTCTGTTCATCACATCACTCTTCATTGCCCTTTGTCAGTGGAGTTTGTTTCCCCACTCGTCATCACTACGCTCACATGGGACATGCTTCACGAAATGGATTTCCACACATTGGTCATTATCACGTCATGAAAGAATGTTATTGCTATCTGGATTTATTTGCTCCGTCATTTATCAAAGCAGAGCAGTAATGTGATGTGCACGATATGCTGTTCACAATATAAACTGCACCACAGGAGAAGCTTTTACATCCTGCACAGGTGACGACCATATGGAAGCTCAAGTTACAATTCAGTAACACTTGCATTATGCCAGCAAACATGTTAAACATGAATGTGTTTTCATGGTGGAGCAATGATGGATACTACTGAGCATTTCAGGCTAAATAGGCAGCGATACTCTTTAAATTAGCACATTTGTTTGTGATGCAGAGTGCTTCTAACCTTTCTCGTCAGCCTCCAGCACCTCTTGCAGCATTTTAAAGGTGTTGGACTGACGAGGCGCTGTGCGGGACTCCTTATTCTCCTGGATCATCTTGTACACCTCCGAGTCTCTGTCGAACCTCTGCATGACAAAGTCAGAGCTCGAACTGCTGTGGAAGGAAGAAATTAAAATATATCGCAGGTTATCACGTTCACTAAAATCATATGTTGAGCTCTTGGTGATGTGTTCAGTAGAAATTGTACATTTATGAAAGAGAGTCTGGTTTAACTAAATGCAGAGGAAATGAAAGGGCAGCAGCTGGCTTTGACCTTCTAACAAGCATATTCTAATCACAAAAGGCTTAACAAGACCCCGTCACATCTCCTTACAAGAAAACTCAGCCAGGTCAACAGTGGATGCTATAGCATGTATGAAATACTTTCTAATGCAAGAGAGGGATTTAATTTTTTTGGCGACCATGATTCTGTATATGAGTTACAAATTAGAGTGCTATGCCAAACACAAAGCATGATAGAAAACTCACTGACATGAGCTTTGTACTTACTGTTAAAAACAGCCAAGAAACAAGAAAAAAGAACAAAAAAATAAACTACTTCTGACTTAGCCTCTTGTGGGCGTTTCCAGCCCGTCAATAAAACAGGAGTGAAGGGGAAGCTTTCACCTTCAGATAGTTTACGCTGGCAACTTGTAAAGTGAGCCACTGTTCTTTCTAATTTCTTAACAAGCAAATTCTTTACCCCTGGTGTGATGGAAAAGCAGTTACTTTTTACGGCTTCTTCTGTTCCTAATGTGTGGTTGGATAATCAATCCCTCCCTAGCCCTTCTGAAGAAACACAGGCATTAAATTCTGGACTGACAGATGTATTGTAAGCAACACGAAACACAATGATGCAAAGTTCTCGTGTCAGTGTATTTATCTGGAGGGAGTTGGTGAGTGTTTGCCGTCACTTGGAACCGGTTGGCTGGGTACACTAGTCGGGCCAGGTGTGGTTTGATGCCTTCCACCTGTAGCCAACTTGTCAGCCAGAGTCAGTCAACTCAACGTGACTGACTGTCCCGACTGATGTCACATACCACAAACCTGCCCAAATATTTACTCTATAACCGACACCTGTGCTGTGAAAAATCTGCTCGGAGACGGCGGCCTAAAGCTCAACTGTTTGACCTGTAAGTGAGATTTAACACAGACGTGTAACCCTTTTACCATCACTGCACTATGGAGGCCGTATTTGGTTATATTGTTGGACAAGGACAAAATCAAAAGACCATAAAGTAGCAACAAACAAGTTGTGTTTGCACTGTACTTCCGCACACTGATCTGAAATAAAAACAATGATTACAAGGTTAAAATGCTGTGTCACATATTTGTGTCAAATGCTTTGAAGTCTATGGGAGGGGATCCCAAACTTTCAGTTTGAGACCCAAAAGAGAAATCTGGTTTCTCCCAGGACACAAACTTAAAGAAATTATGAACAATAAACAAACCACGAATGCCTTGACTGAGAAAACAACAGCCTTTATTTTATTTATTTTTTTACTTCTATGAGTACTGTACGTGTGCGGCACACAGCATTTGAGCTAAACAGACGAGTGTATAAAGTCACATATAGCATTGTTGTGAATTTTACAATTGGTGACCCAATACAAACAAAAGTGGTCCGTGACCCATTTTGGGTCACAACCTTAAGTTTGGGAAAGACTGGTCAATGGTGTTTATGAAGCAGACATCAGCAAATACTTGGCATCTTCCCTGGTGATGCTCTGCCAGGTCTGTACTGCAGCAAACTTTACTTTTTGTTTTGGGCTTTTGCCTTCTGTCTGAAACACATGCTCACGTGGACTGAGGTCAGGTGATGGACTTGGCTAGTCAAGAACATTTAGTTTGTCTTGGTTTATTTCTGGCCAGACTAAAAACAAAAACTCCCTGGTTGCTTTGGGTTTATGTTTAGAATCACTGTCCTGCTACATGGTCTGAAGATTCAAGGACTATGCATGACAAGAGCTTTTGACTACTGACTGCATCAAAGACTCTTACAGCCGAAAGTCAGTACTTAAAATCATTGTCATGGTTTTATTTCCATTCCAATGTGGAAAAGTGAAAAGAGAAAACCTTAAAATCAGTGTTAGTCCAAATAGTCATGGCCCTCCATTGTAAATGAAACGATTCCTCATCGTGTTGCATATGAAACTACATCTGACATATTCATAGGGTTTTAATAAGCGTCAAGCATGGCTGTTTGTGCTTTTATACATGTATTGTTCCATGCTGCATTTCAGCTTTAAGCTTCCCACTAAATGAACATGGCTGAAACAGGAGATGGCAAACAGACAAGACAACAAATATGCGGCCAAAGCAAATGCTCAGACCCTTTCCTCTGCATCGCTGAACATGGGTCCAATTGAAAACAGACCTCTAAAAAGAACACCCTCCAAGTTCTCCACATGCTCAGTTCCACCCCCAGTCCATTTCCCCTTTTCGCCTCCCTCATCATCCCTTCTGAAGCTGCAATCTCAAAACAAATGGAAAGTCTAGGTCAAGTGAGAGGAAAACAAATAACAGAAGTGGGGGCGAACGGGAAACGGCATGCATCTGAACAAGCAGTCGAGTGAACAGATTTGCAGTGGAAGACAACTTCAGAGAAGTTTGTCATCTGGGAATTGCGCTTCTAAATGTTCTCGCATCTATACAATGTCTGCATCTAACATGAATGTGTTGCTGGTTTCTTAGCCAAAACATAGGAGACCAAAGGGCTAACACTCACACACACTTACTTGCAGTACAACAGCCTAAACTGGAGTTTGATGAGAAATCCAAAAATCCAAAATTGACAAGACTTGCCTCAAAAAGAAAGGATGAGGCTTGTAAGTGTCCCTGTATTTCTAACACTGCTGGAGCAACTAAAGAACATACAAGAGAAAACAATCTGTACAGCACACACCTCTATCTAAACCAGAGGGACAGAAAAAGTCCAACTGAAAGGTGTGCCTCTGGCCTGAAACTCATTGGCCATGCGACACGAAGGGGTGGGTAAATGGGTGTCACGGAGTCTGCGATTGGCTGGGGAGGAGCAGTGAGAGGCTTGGTGTACAGGCTGGGGACTACAGACTGGGGGCCAATCAGGGGGAGAAGTAGAAGCTGACTTTTTTGGGAATACGGAGTGTTTGGGTATGATTGTAGTTGCTGACACGTCAGATCACCAACCGTGGTTCGCCACTGGGGAACAGGGGCCAAAGTCAACTATCCTGCACTGTGAAAACACACCAGGAACTCCATCTCAGAATTGACACAAAGGATTATGCGACAGACTAATACATCTCCATTTCTGCTTGGACCAAAAAAAATAAATAAAAAAAGACAACAAACATTGGTGTGTCTAAGTGAATCCAAAACATGTTCAGAAGGCAGCACCTGAATGTTATGAAATGAGTCAAATTACAGCTACATCACCTCAGAGGAGGCAAAGCAGGAAAAGGAAAACTGCAGTACAGGTGGTGGACACAATATAGTGTTTCCCAAAGGCTGGAAAATCATTTGTAGTTGATTCAGAGTGCAGCTGCAAACAGCCCTAAGCAACAACAGTCAGCTGCAACAGCAGTGAATTCACAGGCTGACTAACACTAAAGGCACTGGTTTGACTGCTTTTCCACACAGACGAAACAATTACAAATATACAAAAGGAATGTTTCTAGGAGAACGTTGCTACACAGATACATTCCAAAAATGCAACACCTTAAGCACTGACAACCTCATATAATCCAAATGAATTTCCCTGCCATAAAAGTTACTTCAGTCAAGCTTATGGTGACCATTTTATGTTGAAACAGTGTCAGAGCCATTTATTTAATAATATTGTAGGTGTGAGTAGATAGCTTTTTATGGAAGTGTAATCTTTTAGTACAATAAAATTACTCAACTTCCAATAAATGTAATGTTTTTACAAGCGCTAGCTTTACTGTCACTACATCAGGACGAGATAATGTTGATTTCTTAGGCTTGAATATGTATGTAACCTCTACTGGCACCTAGATGGCGTTGAATGACTGGCTGTATATTATACACACTCTTGTTAGATAGGACATCACCCCGCTACTGTTTTATGTGACAACATGAGGTTATGCTTTATACTTCAAAGTCTGAAGAGGAAGGAGCTTCCCATGCTATTAACTTTAATGTAAAAACTTTACATACCATGTTGTACTCGTGTAGTCACAATTTAAATTTAGTAAAACGTATAGGCAGTTCTGCATGTGCACTGTGTGGATTGTAAAAATGTCTGGTTCATATTCAAGCACATAAATAAAGTATAGTGCGTCTTTTTCCACTTTTCCAATAAATACAGTACAAGCAATGACTGGAATAGCGAACGTATGTCTGGTTAGATTTGCAAGAGTCTATCACACTTCTACGTCACGTTTCATTGCACCAAAGGGTGCAACTAAAGGATTAGAGGTGTGTATCCATAGCAGTCTAATATACACAATGTTTGCAGTGAACTATGGTGTTGTAACATGTTTTATTGGTGTTTGCAATGCCAGTTACCTGCGACGAGGGGACATGGGTACGTCCCGGTCAATGGGGCTATGGGGTGAGTAGCGTCCTGGTGGGGTCGGGGTTCTGCTGGACACAGAGTTATTTCTGTAGTCTGCCGGGGAGAACTCCTGTGGATGGAGAGGAACGTGACAAAGAAGGCGAGAGCGTGAGTAAGCGTGAAAAATCAGCAGCAGCTGAAACCAGCTTTGCAGTTCAGAGTTGAGGAATCTATTGAGACAGTGGGCAAGTGCTTAGACCATGATGCAATGTTACTGTAAGAGTCACACAGAAGCATGAATTCACCAGCAGTATTTTGGGATTAGTGCACCACCAAGCAGCATATTGGCACTCAACAAATGCAGTGTCCCTGTTTCAGGAAGCTCTAAATCTGACAAGACTGCACTGTACGACAACCGGGACTAAGACAACGACTGACACCATCATGTAGGATATATTCAGTCAAGATCAAAACAGGAGATTTATCAGTAGCTTAAACAACACTGGAGATTGTTCTTTCTACGTGATCATTTGACTGAAACCTGCAGAAAGTTTTTCAGTTTTGAGTACAGAACAATACACTTTGTCATTGTTTATTTGAGAGCACAGGGCAACAAATTCCATCAAAGTTTCTATTCTACGAGTCACGCTACAGCACATTCCTCTACTGCAGTCTCAACCATAACAGCAACCCACATCAACGTTTTTTTTTTTTTAAATCACGATTACCATTTATATCAGAGCTGTACTTTAGCCCATCAGCTGATAGATTGTGTGGCAACAGATGTTTGGCACCAACTCCAGGGTTGGTCTGATGGGAAAGGCAGAGCCAGGATGTACTTCAATGGATTCCAGATGCAGTGCAGATCAGTTATTCATGGTCCTTATAAACCGTGTTCCTCATTGTGACATGTGAGAAGACATTCCACGCAGTGAGAATGTCATTCAGTCAAACTGAACACTTACTGTACAAACAATAGTGTGGTTCTGGAGGGAAACAGTCAAGTGAATAATATTTGACTTTTGACAGAAGAGGGCGCTCCATACCTTCTGTACACAAGATGATCATAAACTAAGGTCTCAACAGATGTTCCAATGACTTTTTATTGTAGCCATTCTTAGCAAAAGGCAGCAGCACACAGTTACAAATGGTTGATTTACTTAAGTTTAATATTAGTGAAACTGACCTCAGGCACATGTTCACACTAAACACTCAGCACACCTGGACCAAGTCTGCACAGCACATAACTCAACCCAGACACTTTTACTGTGAGGAATCCCAACAGATATTGGTTTTAAGTGCAACACTGTCTAACATCTTCCCATGTCCACCTGTGATACTGACCACAGAAAGCACACTCGTGCTCTGCTGCAATATGCAAAGAAAATGTCTTGTACATACATAAATACAAAAAACACAAACAATTCTCCAAACAGAATCACAACTTCCAGTTTGCTGGGGAAACAGGACTTAGTTTATTTTAGGTCTGTGCTCAGTTCAGGAAATCTTAGACTGAATCAAACAGCCCACAGACAACTCATGAGTACAGCTTTCACAATAAAGCTCAAAGTTTCTCCCTCAACCGTCACCAGCTGGCATCAGTGTTACTCTGGCTCCGTCCAAGGGGGAAATGTCTCCACCCGGGTCTTTGAACCACTACACGTCTGAGATCCAAGTTGGAGCTGATGTTGGAGCTCAGTGCTGACACAGTGGCACTGATGGAGTCAAAGATTTGTGTGTCCAATGCCAGCACCCGCTTCCAATTCAGAAACTCTTTGAACAATGTCTCTGTTCTCAATTGAGTCCAATTTTCCTTTTTTCCTAAAGTGAGTGGGCAGATTAGTGGTGCGTGCCAGGAAGCCTTTACCAGAAACGATCATTGGGACGTCTCCCTGCGATTCCTCCAAGGATAAACTCAGCATAATAACTGCAGGCTTATATATCCATATCATCAGAGTACAGGAATAGAGACGTCCATGTCCTCTCCTGCTGTGATCCAATCTCAAGGGCACATACCTGATAAACAAATGCTTTGGGGAGTCTATCAGGAAGACCCAGTGAAGCCACAGAGTATGTACATATGAATCCACACTAATGCAAACCAAGCCCGTGTTATACAAGTGTCTGGCTACCGAATAAGAATCTTCATGCTCTCCAACAGCACAAGAGTTATGGATAAAATCACAACTCTGATCTAAGAGACTTGAGAAGAATGCAGTGAAGTAAACTGTGACAGGGAGTATGCAGCTGTGATTGAGCTTGACCTTAGAAAAAGTAAAAAAAAAAAAAAACTTTGTAGAATGGATGACTGTGATGGGAGAACTACTCTGGTGGTGTAGACCGTCTCCGATGCCAGCCTTTTATAGCAGTAACCATGGCACGGCTGGCAATGGCCTTAAACTGGGCTCCCAAAACATCTTTGTTCTAAATATCTTCCCTGTTCCATTGTAAGGCATCAAACCATTACACACGGCTGATTTCAGAGCTACAATGCGTTTGGTAAAACTGCACCACGGCAGTGCCAACAATGCCCCCATGTCTCATGCACCAACAAACACAGGGAGGGGTACAGGCGAGCTGCCTATCAATTTTGACTTGGATGAGGGCATGGTTCAGAGATGGGAGAGGCCACTCTAGAAAAATCAGCCATTTCTTCTTGGTTCCTGTGGCTGGGAAGAAGAAGAAGCAATGATTAAAGCTGCACTGAACTGTAATCAGGAGTTCATAGTCAACATACCCGGGATCATTAGTGCAAGTCACTAGTATGTTGTGCCATTTTAAGCTGCATATACACAACAACATATCCAACCTAGAAATATGCCACTTAAGATACATGGCTATATTCAAACAAACAGTCTCATACCTCACCTTAAGAAAGAAAGAAAAAAAGGCCCAGAAAATCCATTTTCTCACTCAGATTATTATTATTATTATTATTATTATTATTATTATTATTATTATTATTATTATTATTATTATTATTATTATT
>JAVQJF010015811.1:0-72802 GCA_036023855.1 Gadopsis marmoratus | reverse complement strand
ACACACACACACACACACACACACACACACACACACACACACACACACACACACACACACACACACACACAGACTGAGACAGCGTGTCCTTCGTGTGCAGATGACGGCGCTGGTGTCTGCTCTGTGCAGCGACTCGGCAGTTCGGGTGGTTGTCTTCAGGAGTTTAGTGCCAGGGGTTTTCTGTGCAGGTAAGTGTTCTCCGGCACACCTGTAGCCTGCCAGGCTCTGGGTTTGTGATCAAAGCCTGACTGCATGTTTGTCCTTTATACGTAGGCGCAGACCTGAAAGAGAGAGCTCTGATGAACCACACCGAGTCTGATGTGTTTGTTCACGGCCTGCGATCTCTCATGACTCAGATAGGTAACAAAGAGAACATGTTGCGTTACGAGTGAATTACGTTGTTTCCCAAAAGCCAGGCCCCGAGTGTGTACAATACGTACACACGTTAACTTTCCTCTCTTTGCTGTAACGTCCTGGCAGCATTGTTGCCCATGCCGACCATTGCAGCAGTGGACGGCGTTGCCCTGGGAGGCGGGCTGGAGTTGGCCTTGGCCTGTGACCTCCGCACTGCTGGTGAGTGACCTATCAAAACTGGAGGAGTCTGCATCATGCTTGAGTAAATTTAACATTCTTCTTTCCTGCCTTCAGGTGATGTTAATGGGGTATGAAAGGGGATGACATGTTCCCTTCACAGCTGTCAGCAGTCCAGTCATATCCACTTAGGGCCGTTTTTTTAGACTGACAGTGTAGATTAGAGCAGTGGTTCTTAACCTGGGGCTCGGGACTCCACAAGGGGTCACAAGAAATATTCTAAGGGGTCACAAGATGATTTACAAGTTAGGAAAGAAGAAGAAAAAACTCAAGTTGAGTTGCAGAGTTGTACCTCTGCAGGACTATTCAGCCTATTCAAATGAAACAATCTGGTTGAACTCATATTTATAAAGCTTCTGTCTAAGCCCATTTCACAGGTTGTAAAAATATTTCATTAATTCTTAGTAATTTACATTATGTGTTGTTCTTATGTGATGGATTGGACATTGTTTACATTTTAAAACTTTTTTGTTTTATGAGGTCAGGCAAAACCCTAGTCCTTTTTTATGTCTTAAAATTGTTTTGTCTTAGAGTTGTTTGCGAGAATACAACTTTTATGTTCATACAGATACATGGGCAGACTCAGAGAGAATATTGTTACTAGACAGCAACGATGAGTCAAATAACTGATTAGTTAAATCAACTGAAAGTTAATTGACAACTATTATTATAATTTAATACTCGTTTGTCATTTTTTTTATGCTAAAATGCCAAACTTTGGCACTGCATTTGCTGTGGATTGAAAGCTTTTATTTGTAATACATGATGTAAACGGAATATGTTTGGGTTTTGGACTGCTGATCAGACATAACAAGACATTTGAAGATGTCGCCTTGGTCTGTGAAACAAATTATAACAGGCATTTTTCACTACCACTATACTTATGATTTTAATCAATCAATCCTAAAGCTGCTTAGAGAAAACAAATGGGCAAAACTGGGGATTAAGCTTTTGAACAGTTTGAAAATATACAGGAGAAATACACAGCGTCACGCTAAAAACAAGTCTGTTGGTGCTCCAGAGACGTTGACACGTTGGAGATATGTGTTTTTCACCCAGCATTAATGATCTGCTGCTGAGCTCAGGACTAATGACAGGCTGGCGAGGCCAGACACATCTGCCCAGCTGTTCATGCAGCTGAATCCACATGTGATTGGTTCAATCAGTCGAGGCGGCTCTGTGATTGGCTGAATGTTGTTTGCATCTATCGCTCTGACAGAGGCATCAGTCAGACTTTACGCCCTCCCCAGCACAGACCTTCATCTGTCCTCTTTGTTTGTGTGTGTTTCAGCATATTCTGCACAGATGGGTCTGATTGAGACGTCACGGGGGCTGCTTCCAGGGGCCGGTAAGAGGAAACAGAGGTCACAGATATGACCTTGCGAAGTACCGAGTGTGTAAGTAGTGAGCCAAAGCAGCTGTGAGAAGTTGACCTTGAAGTGCTTTGTCCTGCAGGGGGCAGTCAGCGGCTGCCAAGGATGGTCGGCATCACTCTGGCCAAAGAGCTCATCTTCACAAGTGGGTGGCACAGAAACGCTGAAATGTTGCTGCAGACACAGGATGCTAATCGTTCAATGAGGGTTTTGTGTATCACACTGTCTCTCTGTCTGTCTGTTATCAGGTAGGCGTGTGGGAGGGCAGACAGCTCTGGAGATGGGGTTGGTAAACAGAGCTGTAGAGCAGATCCAGACAGGAGACGCTGCCTACAGAGAGGCACTTATCCTGGCCAGAGAGATACTGCCCCAGGTTAGAACACTTTTACACTCTGCTACAGCTCAGATACTGATGCATCCCTCCCTCCTCCAGGCAAAGGGCCCGGCTTTCTTACCGCTTCCTCCCTGCTTCTCTTCTGCGTCTTCTTCTCATCTTCCTGGTGTTTTCCTCCCACCACCCCCCCCCCCCCCTCTCCTCTTCCCTCCCTCCAGGCCTCTGTCGCTCCATATTTCTTTCACTCCAGTTCAGATGCCCGCAGTTGGCAGGGCTGGAGCGGCAGTCAAGTGGAGAAATGGGCCGCAAATAGCACCACGTGTGCACGCACACACGCACGCACGCACGCACGTGTTGGCGTGGACTGAATGATTGACTGTAGTTTGCATTGAATGAAAGTGAGGTAGGATGGAGGACATAATAAGCTCTACGAGCCCTCTGATTTTTCTTTGTGTTGATGTGGTTTCCTGGGAAAATATCTAGAATTTGACAAGACAGGAGACGTAGCCTCTGCAATCGACTGGTGTCGTCACTACAGTTGAAATTTAGCGCTATTTAACTTGGTACTCCAGAGATTCAGTATAGCTATAATAATGTTGGATGGATTTGCAGGAGACGGATCAAAACACAAAACAGTGGTCAGAATATGTGCTATGTGCTATATATAGGCTGCGATATGCTCATCGTACATTTCCCACGATGCAACTCACCCATGTCTTTCAGTACATCCCCCCTGCCCTTTAAACCGCCATGTCTTTCAAACTCCACATCCCCAATTTGAAATTTAGGTTTTTGGTTAAAAATTTGTCTCCAAGCCGACGTAAGCCTTATGACATCGCTATGACGTCATCAGGGTTACATTTGTTCTCATGTTGAGTAAACTGTTCACCTGTAAATATGTTTTCTTGTTGTGGTCACTCCTGTTTTTTTGCGGCCGACATATAACTTTCATGTTGTAACATGGTGTCCTATTAATACCATCAGCATCTAACTCTTTCCTGTCTATTGTTCAGGCTCCTGTTGCTGTGCGGATGGCAAAAGAGGCAATGAACAGAGGCACTGAGGTACACCGAGAGTCACAGATCTTCGTAGATGTTTTTAATTTTCTTTACATCAGTGGTTATAGTGACTGAAATCTGCCTCTTCCAGGTTGACATTACTTCAGCAATGGCAATAGAGAGGATGTGTTATGCTCGGGTAAGACTTCCAGAGCTTCCTCAATGTCTTAAAAATGCTTATTTGCTATAATTTTGCACAACTGTCGCGTCAGATCCAAGACGTGGGTGATCCCCATGCTTTGTTGCCCCCAAATCTATCGGCATGAGCAGTGCAGAGAATTCTAGTTGGGCTCAGCTTTGTGAAACTCTCTTGAGGTGGTCTCAAGTCAGATCATCTGCTGAAACCCATGCCCTCTATTTTCAGGTCATCCCCACGCAGGACAGACAGGAGGGTATGGCTGCCTTCATAGCGAAGAGACCCCCGCGGTACACTGGGAAATAAGCTCTTTAGAGCTATTGAATATCTCTCGCACACAGACGCGCACTGCTCTCTGTAACCTCATGTCTGATAGACAATTAACCCGCATTGATTGGGTGCGTGCATCCCAGCCAGTGTCAGTACATTAGCTAAGGTCAGCCTAAGTTCTCAATGGTGACTGGATGAGACTGACAAACTGTGATTTTCATTTAATCAAAGCGCAACTGACATGAAGTTGATCCACACAGTCTAAATGTCATGGGTGATGTGAAGCTCATCTTTGAAATAAAAAGGCAACACAAGTGTCATCTCCAGTTTATGGGAATTTACATTCTTTATTTCCAGACTTGAAAACTTGACTCTCAGCAGCAACATGGCACAGTCACAGCAGACATACAGTATCTCGACTTTTTGCATCTTCCACCTGAATTAAATTCTTGTGAAAAACTAAACTGGCCGTCATCCGTGGCGATGTTCAGAGGCTCGACTTAACAGTTCAACATTTCAGGAGCAACAAAAACAGATTCTGTGTTGTCTGCTCTTTGTTCCCTTGTTAAAACTGATGAGAACAGCTATGGACACATGCATAATTGGCAAGCTCATACAACAACAACTGATTTACAGAAGACAGTAAGGCTATAGTAATTCACTGAGCAGGTGAGGTGATGTATGTTTTGCTGACAGCTGTTTTAAGAGTTTCATTATCTTAATTTCCATTAACATACAAGTCTTGTATGTTGCCAAAATCCACTTTGCCTCAAAAAAAATGTCATGAGTCATTGCAGTTGTAATCGGGGGTTTTGACAGCAGTTTGTATTAGCAACATTAGCTTTGATTGCATAGAGAATGATGATGAGGCCTTAATGAGAATGAAGACCTCAGAATGTGGGCGTCAGGGTCAGCTGTTGGCAAATGGTGGCATCTCTGGACAGCAGAAGTGCGCTTGGTACAATGGCATCTTGAAGGATACTAAGGTGACATAGCCAGTTGTTTCAGAACAGAAACATACCCATGATTATTTCCAACAACACCCCCACTCCCTCCGGGTAAACGGCAATCTTTGTTCAGAATCAGATAAACAAACAATGGAATATACCGTATAATAATTTCCATGGCACCAATTCAACCAGTCCAGAACAAACACTTAGTTTCTCTCTCATTTTCTATAATGTACAAATTACATACACTACTTGTACAGACGTACATACATGCATGCTCACACCAAAGACACTCTGATGCATTGGGAAACGCAGCGAACATACCAATATATACACGTTTCTCAGAGAGAAAACAGCTGTGACTTCATACACATGTACATCCATCATGACTACATCATTATTGCCATTTGTGTGCAGGGAGGACATTTGCTCTTTATCAGACATAGCTGATGGTATTATTTCAACTCATCATGTGACTTCTACTCTGGACCTTCTGATGTACAGCACTGCTGGTTTTGCCACCGATACGACTGTTGTAGGGCTGCCAAATGTTTCGACAAGAAAATGCACTGGAGCTTCTCAAAGAGATGCACTATAATTTAGGCGTTCAACTTTAATGTAAACTTTAATGCAAGTGTCCTGCCACATCAAATCAAAGGCATTAGCTGATAAAAAGACTAAACGAAGAGGAGAGCAACAGCAGTATTGCCGACCCAGAGGCATGAGTTTCCTGTGAACACGACACTGCTATAAACAACCAAGCAAGGCATTCCTAAAACGAACAGCACAAGCATTCAGACAAACTCCGGCATGCTTGAGCTCACAGCAGCATCGTGCGTATATCAGCGTATGGACTAATCAACCAATTCAGACGACCAGAGTCCTCAGTAACATACAGGAGCCAGAAAGTGTCAACCCTCAGCTTAGCTTTTGCGTGTTCAATCCCGAACTTTAGAGTTGTTACATGTGCACATGTTTTAGGTGCCAGATTCGTCACGGTGCCAACGTCAGACTAACGGAGCACAGTCACAAACGTGTTGAGATTTGAGCTTAACCGACGCAACAGTTCTATTCATAATTAAATTTTAGCACACAAGAAATATTTTTGCTTTGACACAAACACAAGGGAAATAAATAAAGTTAATGTGTGTGCAAAGATTTGCGTAGCCTTTGTCCTTTAATGTTTACTTTCTAGCGATTCTTGGTAAAGTGGGTTTGTGCGTGCAATACACACACGTCACACACACACACATACACACACAAAATCCCATTTTTGGTGGGACACAGCTTATGTCCTCTTGGTCAGGGAGCCTCATTTTCTGAAAGAGAAAACAGAAAAGAATGAAAACTCTCCAGCCTTTGTGAGACTGATATACCAAATGACCATGATTGCAAGTCTCTACCTCTGTGAGGTTATTGTGGCGGCAGGCGGCAACTTGTCTGTGTTGGTGCAGGCTGGCCGGTGCGGGCTCTGTGGTTCTGCAGGCTCTCCAGAATGCTCTTAGCCAACAGCTTGACATCTTTGTGGGTCTGTGGGTGTGTATGAACCTGCTCCAGCTGCTGCAGGCCGCCCTCCTCCAACAACATGCTGCAGTAGCGAGCGGCTGCAGACACACGGAGAAATACAATAGCTAATCTGTCTGCAGTTTGGGTAGGTGAGTAAGTAGCTACCTGAAGCTGATGCCAGTAAATCATTTATGAATTTATAAACCTAGAACAACATTTGGTTTGTGTATCTGTCTCACCGTTCTTGCTGCAGACATGTTGCATGGCCCAGGCCGCCCACAGCTGGACACCGGGGGTGTGAAAGCACTCCAGTAGGGGAAAGAAGGGGTTAAATGACCTACAGAGTGACAGACAATAAGGATATATTTAGTATGTACTGTATGACATGTTCATGCTAAGGTCTGTGGGTCTTTGGCCTTCTAAGAAAGGTATGACTAGTTCACACAAACCTAAAATTATAAATCTCAGTATGAAGACGTATTAAGAACATTTTAAGGGCTTGTTTTTCAAGGTGTGCTCTTAAAATGGATTTTTCAATACTGCATGAAAATTAACTTGTACAGACTTAATATAGGTAAAACATCCTTTCAATTTGTCACAGGTCAAATCGGCATATTCAACTACTGAATCAGGTTCTAGTTATACACTTGGTGTAATGTTCGGGCCTACTTGCATTCATGCAATTGTTTTTCTGCTTTATTATTGTTACTGTAGAGAAGCTGCATCTCACCTGTAGGCCACCATTTCACACTCAGGCGGCGGCCACTTCATAATGACAGCGTGCTATAGAGACACACAAATGCAAAAGCTTTTCAACGTAACTGTGCAGCATTTATGTGCACGAGTTATGAGTAGTTTTGCTGATTCCTACCAGTTGCTCCAGCAGCGAGGATCGCAGGTCAGAGCTGAGTGTCCAGGTTTTCTCTCCTCGTGATGTCAGATGTGCAAGGATGCCTGCGGCGAAGTAGCTGACTTCCACCTCCGGGCTGTGCAGCAGATTGCTGATGTGGTCCAAGAACCCCTGCACCATCAGCTCTCCATGCAGCTCCCCGACCTCTGCTATGTTGTTCTACACAACAAAAGGTAAAAGGAGAATAATAAAAACTTAATACTGTAAATGTATTAAACATTCCGTTTGTAATAGGAGAGCAGTAAACTCACCAACAAGCCGAGAACCTTCTGCTGAATAGATGACTCATTGGGGAAGGACTGCGGGGGGAATGGAAGCAAAACAACAGTGAGTGTCAGCCCATCACAAAGCATACATACTCAAACAGAGAAACATGTGATTAAGCCTGATGATTTACTATCGTGGCAATCTGCTCCGAGTTGTTTTGCATGTAGTGTTTACTGTTACATATTTACATGTTGACATTTCTGTGTACCTCTAGAACTTTAATAAACAGGTCAAGCCCCTGGTTCTCAATGAAATGGCGGCAGGTTGTTGGCGATTCATCAGTGAGGTTCCAGAGTGCACTCAGTGTGAATTTGAGGGTGGCATCCACCATGCCCTGAGTAGCCTTCTGACGCACAATGTGGAGCAGTTGCTGCAGGCGGGAGGGAAAATTGCTCTGAAAATTTGCCATATATTTGGTAAATTGGTAAAAGCATAAGAGAACAGAGCTGAGATGAGCCTCTTACCTTCACTATGAACAGTTCTGCTCCCAGCTGAGCCGTCTGCTCTGTAGACAACTGGAAAAAGCAAACACCCATGTAAGAAAAACCCTACAAAGAACGCACGAGTAACTGCAAACAACATATACCTTAGCAGCCAGTATGGAAATGATAGCCACGGCCATCCTCTGCATGTTCTGGTCTTCGTGGTTGCAGAGCCACTGCATCACTAGTTTGGCAGCTTCAAACCTTGCAAACAGGGAAAGGGAGCAAAATTTCTACTGTAAATGTTATGTTACAATCAATTACTTTACTTTTTAGTTTCCTGCTTTGTTTGCACTGACACACATGTACCGTGTCAATATTTAAGAAATGACTCTGAACCCAATTGAAAGGTACATTCTAACTACATGTTAAATTTATATTAAAGAGGCAAAAAATTCTAATATAAAATAAGTATTTCTCACCTGTTGAATGGAACTTCCTGCAAAATGCGATCACTGCACAGGGACAGCAGGCAATTCTTCTGCAGCTACAGACAGAGGAACCAAATCAGGCAGCAGTCCAGAACCTGAACAGCATCCGACTGCAGTGACCTCACACAATCTGTTGAAGTACTTTTCTTTTCCTGTCAGCTGTGTTTTGTTATACAAGCACAGTAAAATGTGGATACAGAAATATTATCTCACGTCTATCTTGGAGCCTGTCCAAGGCAAAAATACTTCAGTCTTCACTTCACTGAAAGATTCAGGAGTTTAATACTACACATGCAGGTGTTGTCTCCCACGTCGCGCACACACACACACACACATAACTGACTATCTGATAAAAACAGTGTGTGGGCGGAGTTGGCGGATCAGTCCGTTTTTTATCAGTGAACGTTTCCCAGTTATTTTTCGAAGAACCATTTAAGGAGGAAGCATGTGAGTTAATGCTGTTGGCACAGATATGGTTAATTGTTTTACGGGGGTTCTGTTTTTGTCAGATAGCCAGTTGTGTGTGTGTGTGTGTGTGTGTGTGTGTGTGTGTGTGTGTGTGTTACAAAGAGAACAAGAGCAAGACATTTGAGACAACAACAGCATGTGTAGCATTAAACTCCTGAGTGGGAAAAGGTTGAGAAGAGAAACTCAAGGTTGTTTAACTTGAAGTGAAAACAGTGCTGGCATGTTGTTGAGGCAGACTGGCTCGGGACTCTAGAAAGTTTTTTGCAGATGCTTCAGGTCTGGTTTTCTTATATGAATATATTATAAATAATATTAATGCTCAAACATTAAAGTGGGTGACCGGGGTCACTAAAGTTCAACCTGTTAAGTTTGACGAAAGGGTATCCCTATTTCTCGCATCATTTTCTGTTGTGTTAACGCATTAAAATACTTCCTGTTAACCTACAGTACGCAACAAAATCTCTGGCTGGATGGCATTCAAATTGCTGAGTGATGGCTGATGGCCTGATTTAATAAGTGATGTGTTTTGCATAAAACAAACAAATTTGAGAAGGTGTAACTGCTGTGTTTCCACTGTCAATGGTGCTTTGCACCAATAATACCCTCATATAATTTTCTGTTGTATTAATATGTAGAAGTATTTCTTATTAACACGCTCAACACTACATAGATATACATTACCTATAGGAATTACAGAAGTCATAACATTTTAATGTTTTGACAAACCATTCTTTTTTTGTTATTGATATGGATGACATATGTCTAGGACTTGGAGATCAGTGCGGGCATCAAGTTACCTGTTGGTGGTTGGGGAAAGTCCTCATGGCCTCCAGTAGAAGCTGGGTGACGGTACTCAACAGTCGCACTGGCATTCCTGCTGCCAGGTCCTGCTTCGTCAGGTTGAACACACAGGCACTGGCTGCCAGCTGGACATTCAGAGTGGCAGGATGATTCTTCATACCCAAAACTACCAGCTAGAAAAAAAAAACGGAGAAGGAGGAAGTAATACTATGTGAAGTTAGACAGATGAGGTAAGTGTGCAGAAGTGGAGTCAGGGTATGTGACTTTGACATAATACTTTGTAACAGCTGGGAGGAGGAAATGTGGATGACACATCAGATAAATATGTGGATTAGATATGACGTTATATGTATTACTTAAGCAATCTAAAACAATACAATATGATCATCTATAGTGTTTTCTTGAGAAAAAGACGACAAAATCTGTCTTAATGGAATGAGAAAAATAACTTGATTATGAAGTACAAAAATGTGGGTTCACCTTAAGGATGTCAGGTCTGGGTTTCTCCATAACGTGGGTCAGGCTGAACAGATGAAACAGAGCTTCTCTCACAAAACCTTCCCTCTCACTGTAGCGACGCAGGGCCTCACAGATCTGGGTCTCGTTGGCTTCTCCCGTTACCTGATCACACACAGAAGAGAATTTACTGTAGCAAACATGACTTTCTATGCAGCTAGAAATGTTACTGTATGCATCTATACCAACCTTTAGATTTCCTTCTCCAGACAGGAAGTCAGAAAATCCAGCATCTGTGGCCAGAAGCCCCACAAACGTCATCCCTGGTCTCTCCTCAACAAATGCCTTCACAGCTGCATCTGTCACCTGCAACATTTACACATGTAAGAAATTGCAACTTGGCCCTTATAACCTGTGTGCTTTCTATGGTTTCTAACAGAAATACTCAAGCGTGCACACAAACACACACACACCTGTTTCCTCCCAGACACATCCAGGGAAACGAGACCCGGCAGGATCCCTGGCTGTCCAAGCAGTTGACGAGCCACGTCAGAGGTAAACTGCTTATCGTCACTGATGTCCAGGTGCTGCATAGGCAGGGTTTCACACAAACAACAATATTTTTAGTAAAACACACACAAACAAGCGTGGCTGGTGAAAACACAGAGAAAGAGTTCTTCTCAGCCTAAATCAATCAAATAGAAACAGGTTTAATAGTTAACACAGTGCAAAACTCAGCTCCATCCTGCCACTAACCTGCAACACATCCAACTGGCCTATGACTCCCAGCAGCTGAGCAGTGCTCATCTCCAGCCTTTTCAGCTGGTGCAGTGTTAGTGAGCGCAGCCGCTCCTTCAGGCCCAGCAGTGGATTCAGGTTGGTAACCGAAGTGTTGGAGAGATCGAGGCTCTCCAGTCGAGGCAGGGAACACACATCGACGAGCCCAAAGTCATAGAAGTCTACATTGGCTAGAGAGAGGGAGCGGAGGCCCTGGAGGGAGCTGAAGCGATGCCGGCTTGGTTCCTCCAGAGAGGACATGGTGAGACCGGTTAAAACAAGCCGTTGGAGGGACTCCTGGAGGATGTTTGGGGGAAAAACAACAATTTAAATTATTTTCAATAAAAGAAAAGGTGGTTTGCCAGCATGATTTTTTCTTTAATGCACACAAGTTGACATATACTCTCACTTTACCTGACAATATTTATTAGTGGCCAGTCCCCGTAGAATATCAGGAATAGTGAGGTCTGCGTTGACCCGAGCGGCATCCAGCTCCAGCAGTCTGTGTGCGCAGAGGGCTTTCTGGAAGGCCTCTGCAGAGATTCGTGCTGTGCGGATGCAGGCTCGTCTCAGCCGCAGGTAGTCACAGTTCCGAAACACACCCACCGTGCTGTCATTCAACAGACCTGTAGTGGAATTAACTCGGGTTAGGGTTGATCATTGGGTTCGTGCAGGACTGAACAGGGCTGAGCCTTGCACAATATTGCCTCTGTTTACCCAGGGCAGGCTTTTGGGTTAGATGCCATCTGATGTGAGATTTCACACACAAGGAAGAATATGTTGAAAGTCACTCACTCAGGAGATGTATGCAAGTTAATTTTTATTTTGAATCAAGTGATGATTGCAACAATTCACGTTGGTATTTGACAGTTCAACAGGGTATTTAATTAACTGTGTTCAAGACTACAGATCTCCACTGCAGTGTTCTCTTAGGATCAGAAAATCCTGTGTCCTTAGGGGTCCAGGTTTACCTTCAGTGGCCATCTTGGCCAGCAGCTGGTCTGCTAGCTCCTGTGGGAAGAGCACAGCCTCTCTGAAGCACAGGGAGCCATCGGGGCGCTTCACGCAGAATAACTCCACGTTTTGGTTCACATAGGTGAGGCACAGGTCTGTCAGAGCCGCTGGACACGCCTCATCCTGAAAACACAAGAGGGGCTGTTTGTCGGTGTAGATGTATTCAATGCAATTTGTTACTACACGATGTTTCAAGTAATAACGCCTGTGCTGGCTGCGCACCTGAATTACCTGAAGACAAAAAACTGAAACTTACCGTGTTCAAGAAACTGCCGGCCATGGTTTAAAAAAAAAACAAAAAAAAACAGCCTATATTTTTTAGCTTATACAACCGAGACTGGCGTGTTTTTCACCGCGGAAAACTGCAGGTTTGCTTGCTAGCCACCGAGCGGCTTCGCTTTTAGCCGTTTCAGTTGGCAGTGTTCGCCGGTCCGGCAGCCTGCCGTGATGCTAACCTGCGTGTCCAAAACAGCGGCTGGGAGGAGAGACAGAGCACGACGAGCGAGCGCCGAGCAGCTAGCTAGCTGACTGGCTGTCGCCTCTGTTGTAGAGAAATGTCGCTGTCCGTGCAAAAATGTCGAAAGCTGTCTGCTGTGGAACAATTCATGTTTAACCTATATCGGCTAATCACTATAAAGACCGAAGCTCTAAATTAAGGAACCGGTCGGGGAATGTAGTTTTCACGGCGAGCAATAATTGGATCTATTTTGGACAGACAGTAAACAAAGGTCACAGCTCCGGAAGTACATTAGCGAGGGGGCTGGACTACGGAAGCCTGCTGAGGAAGGCTTGAAACCAGGAAATGGAGATACACACGATCGCGTCCTTCTGTTTCCAAGGAAAAATTATATCGTGATTAATTACAGCACGTCTTTATAACATCTGACCGGTTAATGGTAATCACCTCTATTGAGATTTTGGTTTTAAGGAAACGCTTTTGTAATATCGCGCAGGAACCCATTCACCAAGGTCACAAGTAGCAGACAAGTGGATGTGGAAGGAGCTAAGCCTTCAGCACGTGTGACTAGTACAGTTACAAGGCAGGAGTGCGCGCGGAAATATGGCTGGACTTATAAACTTTGAAGATGAGAATGAAGTGAAGCAGTTTTTGGACAATTTGGGAGTGGAGTACAGCTTCCAGTGCTACAAAGAAAGGGATCCTGAAGGTAAAGCCCCCTTCGCTGTTCCCAGATCAGCGGTGCTGAAACACAGGAAAATGAATGTTCGTGTCTTGGCCATCTTCGCCCTCATCATTCGTCCTTGTGCCCTGTTTTTTTTTTTTTTTCTTCTTAGGCTGCCAAAGACTCGCGGACTACTTGGAAGGGGTGAAGAAAAAATATGAATCTGCGGCACAAGTGCTCAGACATAACTGTGACACGAATGGACACGGAGAGAGCTGCTATAAGCTGGGGTCCTACCACGTCACAGGCAAAGGTACAGCAGCAATGTGGCGTGTTGCTGCCCTTGTTTAGCCCCTCTCTTTGTGCGCACACACGCTGGGACGAAATTCTAAAAGTTTAAACGTTATGTTTGATAAAGTCGTCACGGGTTGCAACAACAGAAAATGTGGATGTGATGATACTAGAGACAGAAATGGGGGGGAAGTGCATTGTGTTTATGAGTAGCAAGGCACCAAGGTGTAGTATTGGTTACGAATGTTTACTTGGAGTTTCTATTACCCGACAGTATAAAGTAACTGGACCACCTACTAGATGGAAATGAGTGTTTGTTAGTTAAATGAGTAGCTGGTTAATTGATTGCCAAAACATTAATGGTGGTGAAAATACCAAACATTTTCTGTTTAATTATGCTAAATGTGAGCATTACTTGCTTTTGTTTCATTCATAGGATTGTAAATTCAATGCAATTTGTTTATTTTGTATGTTGTTTTTTTTTTTTACATGTTGTAAATATGCGTTTAATAAGCAAACTGAATACTGTCGACCTGTGACACATCAATATAAAATTCTTGAAATGAGTGCTTTTAATTTTGATACGTTTGCACGTTTTGCTTGGAGTCCTTTAATGGTATGTCTACTTTTTGATTTGAACTCTTCCCGCCAGGTGGAGTGACTGAGAGTCTGAAAACAGCCTACTCCTACTTTATGCGCTCCTGCAATGCCGGAGGAAAGAAGTCTATAGATGCCTGCCATAACATTGGTCTGTTAGCCCACGATGGACGAGCTATGGACGGAGCCCCGGACCTCACAGCAGCACGGCAGTACTACGAGAAGGCCTGCACTGGCGGCTTCGCTCCGTCCTGCTTTAACCTCAGCGCTATGTTCATTGAGGGCAATTCCAAAGGGCTGACACCAGATATGACTCTAGCTTTGAAGTTCGCTAATAGGGCTTGTGAGCTGGGACACGTGTGGGGCTGCGCCAATGCAAGTCGTATGTACAAACTTGGGGATGGTACGGAGAAGGATGAGAAGAAAGCAGAGGAGCTGAAGAATCGAGCGAGGGAGCTGCATGGTTTGAAGAAGGAAAGGCAGCTCAAATTTGGGGAGTGAACGTGACACACTTGACTAAATTATAATTGTTTATTGTTCTAGACATCTACACGTGTGATATTCAGCAAGGTTGTTTGTGGGAACAAGTAGTGTGCACAGACACAACCTGTTCAGGGGATTCAAAGGTAGGAGATGACCTGTTGTTTTATAAAGAATGGTTAAATGGATGCCTCGTTTATAGTCTGTAGACAGTAAAATCCAGGGATCAGCATTAACTTGACTACTTGTATTTCAGCTGAATGTATACAATATAATGCAAAAGCAATAAAATGAATCATCGCAGTTCATGCACAGTAGTTGATTACTCATTATGCTTTTGAAAGTGTGTGATTTGTGGTCTAGAAATGGATAGTTGCACGTTCCCTGGAGCGGGTGCGACCACAAGGGGGAGGCACAATCAAAGCCATGGACTTTGCGCCCTTTTCAAACCTCGCGGGGCGCTTCATCCTGAGGCTACTACAATAGAAGAGGCGCTATTTCCAGCTGTCAACATCTTAACCCACACTGTTATTAGCAACATGTAGATAATTTACATGGCGACAGAAGGTCTTTGCAGTATAAAGAACCGAACTAAGCCGGTGTGTTGGGGATGAGGGGCGGACTGGTCAGCCTGCACCCTGGAAGCTCCGCCTGTTCGCCGTGCGTCTCCTCGGTCCTCATTCAAAACAGAACACAGCTGTTGCGAGGCGCATCGTCGCGTCCCGAGTGTTAGCCTAAAAACGGTTAGCTGCCTGCTGCGGTCTCCTGCTGGCCTCTGATGTACCCGCTGGAATATCTGAAGAAGAAGGAAGAAAACGGCGCACTTCGGTGAGTCAGGCGAAGTTTGTTACCGTTTACGACACCGGCCGTCGCGGTGGCTAGCTAACGTATAGCGTTAAGCCGCGCGGACGACTGGATGTGTTTCTTTTTGTACGCAGGGTGCCCCGCTATCAGAAGTAAATCGGCATCCATCAAGAGGAGGGCACGGGGAGACGCGAGAGAAACGATAAGCTGAACGCAGAGGCTTGTGCTTTGTGCACTACAGACACTGTCTGTAGCTGGGTGCAGATGTTTAGCCAACATTTTATTCCCCCCCCCCCACCCACGTGAAGATATGGTCGCCCCCCCCCCCCACCGCACCGCACAGCACACCAAGAAGCAGCACCGAGGAGTTTGATGTAGCGCTAATAATAAATCATGCGCTCCCGTGCCAAGCTACGTTAGCTAACGACTCCAGCTAGCGGCTAACATGCGAATGTGGACGCCTTCGAGAGAAGAGTGGGGGAGAGTCAGTGAGTTAGCAATTTGTGATTCCTCCAGTGCAGTCTGACTTTGTTTACTTTAGTCTCCACACAGTTTGCTTCTGTGTTTGCAAGGGGGGGGGTGACTTTTTATCGACCCATTCGTGCTGTTAGCCAATAAGTGCTTATTTAACAGCCATACCCCGAAGCAGGCGCTCTGCTCCGGATAGCTCACTGGCGGCGAGCCCCCTGCACAGTTGCCCTCCGGGGAGCGCTTTGGGTGTGGCGTGGGTTCACCAACGAACAATACTGTGCACAGCCATAGCCCATCTTGGCTTATAGAAGAGGCACACAAGGCGAATTGTGGGGGGAATTCTGAGTCTGGGAAAGGGGCGATCAGCGGCCCTCGACGTCGAGTTCAATTACTTCAATGAGGGAAACCAGAGAGGGTCTCAAACAAGGCACTTGCACATCTCACAACACCACTCAGTCAGCAAGCTGCTGTGTGTGTGTGTATATAACTGTCCACCTCCATCAATGTAATCTAATTTGTTGATCAATAATAATATTTTACAGGAGTGATAGTCTTCAATTATGTATTTATTTCTTGTAACTCTATGCCAGACACTCGTACAGTTCCAAAAAGTATATGCAGACCTCACATTTCTCAGGCTGTTGTCTGAGCTGCTGTATCACAGCTGAGATGAAGCCATGTTGACCTTTTGATGTCAAATGAATTCCTGTCAGTGGTGGTCTGTGATCAGTGTGACATGCTCTTATCACAATCAGCATTGCTAAAACCTTGAGAGCTGTCCAACCACACTTCGCTTTATCTGCCGTTGTTCCCGTCATCTGCGAGGTCAGGAATATCCACAGATGTGTACTTGGGTGCACACGAGCGGGCCAGCTCTGTTTGCTGTCAAGTAGAATTAGTTTTAAGCTGAATTCTGCAAATGTTCGTTATTAGGCCGCCTTTTTTCTTAAACGAGGCCTCCCTCTGCTCAGACCTCCTATCTAACACACTCTGTCAGTGTCCTGTGTGACGTTGCGGCTGCTCACCCCTCGCACCCCGTTTTAAAGGGCTCTAAGGAATGTTCCATATCGAAAATTTAGTATGGCTGTGTGGCGCGGCTGTTGTCAACACTTAACATATGACCCGGAGGTCACTGGTTCAGACTCATGACTGGCGTGCCTTTACAGTGCTGCAGTTTCGGGCTATGCAGTAAAGACTGAATTGATCTCATTCGGCTTCAGCAGTAAAATAGGCTCGGAATGTATTGAATCCTTAATTAGCATTGATTTATACAGCTGTACCAGTTCTGAAAGCGTTGTTTGATTCAGTGGTTAGATAATAATACTACAAGTTAAGCCTAACTGTTTCTAAAATGCAGGAGGCCCTCAGTCCTCCGAATGTCAGTGAAGGAATCTGTTTGGAATTCCTTTTGGTTTTCATGTTGTCCTGTTCAGGCTAAACCCAGAAGAGAGCTGCCATTTGGTATAGATGGTCAGTGGGTGTAAAGGGGTGCATCTGAAACGTTCACCCAAGCAGTCTTCGTAATAGGGCGTAGGTTTTAATCCAATCGAATATGTTTGATTCAGTATTCTATCCAGCGTGGTGCTTTGGGCAGTTGGTCTTGAGCAACACTAGTCTCATCTCTTCACCTACAAACGCTGCATTGAAATATCATTGTGTGTTTTTGGGTTTATCTCGTTCGTCATCGCTCTTCCTGACTGTAAACAAAAAGCGTCATGTTGCATATCTGTTGCCTGCCAACAGAAACAGTGTGAGCGCCCTGAGGATATGCCGAAGCACACTTAGGTTAGAGTGCTGTTCTTATTTTCAACTGCGTCGGTCTCTTCGTGTATTGCACATACAGTTATCAATAGCTAAATGCTTTGTTGCAAGGATGTAAGCCAACAGTTCTTAATGGAAACATTTGGTCATGTTGCAGTCACAGGGAGAAAATCATGCAGATGATTCATCTGCATGATTTTTTCCCTGGAATTGCAGCAATGAAAGAATATCAGATGATATACTTTCATTGCTGCAATTCCACTTTTCCATCACCTGCTTGGATAAGACTCTCCCAATGCCATTTGAGCAACAGGTACTTTTTTTAGAAACCATCTCTTGGTAACTCTACATACCACCTCCACCTTCTGGGCTAAACTAATCCCAGAGATGCCTTGTGTACGTGGGGGCCCCCATCTGTTCACCACTGTGGTATAACCGCTCTGTCCAAGGCCTGCAAATGTGATTAGTTAGAGATTACATCTGTGTGTGTGTGTGTGTGAAATAAAACTCAGAATCAGAATCGAAGCGGTGTGTTTACAAGAGAAAGTGAGAAAACACGGAAGGGCTTTTGCGTCATCAAGATCAATCCCTGGTCATTCTCAGGTTGCGTTTCTCTGCTCTGCATCACATCATGTTCACTACAGAGTCCATGTAAAATGTTCCTACATGCAGCATGAGTGTGTCTGTGTGTAACAAAATATAGACTGCAGCTGATTGTTGGACTCTTCCCTGAGTGAATGAGCAGTCATCTTGTAGCCTCCTACTGAGTGCTATGCATATAATATTCTAGAGACATTTTGGGCTGCATCAAGCCTTTTCTCTGCTTGATCTCCAACCAGTGCTGTTACTCAGTTGCCAGGGTAACTTTATGCATGTGTCTGGCACATCCATTCAGCACAGATGGAACTGCAAAGTTACATGTCGTCACACTCTTCCTCTGATGCCTCCCCAGCCTTGGCTCAGTCACTACAAGCACAAATGCAAAGCTAGTTATATCTGTGCTCATTTTCTGCTCTGGGTTTTATGTTGACTCCACAAAGTCATCTGACTTCACTGTTGCTATTGGACGTAATATAAAAGGTCTCTGCGCTTGACAAGTTGTTTTGGAACGCTGATAATAATAATAAGGTGTACGATTGAAAGACTTGAGGTGTTTCTAATTTTGTGGGTGTCATAGACGGTGAGCTTGGCTAGCACCTGACTAGCTGACTGCGTGCGTATGTGAGAGAAGGGGATAAAAGACCGGGATAATTCATGTCCAAGCTTTCCCCTCTCAGAGGCAGGCACTGCGTGGATTGAGCAATGTGCCTCTTTTGTTGTACGCAGAACAACATTTTAGGAAGTTGTGCAAAACTGCCTCTTTTTCTGTATTTGCCATGTGGTTCCTACTGTGTTGTAATCACAGCTCTTGTTTAGGAGAAGTCGGACACGGACAATGTCGAAGACTGTACACAGAGGGTCACGTGTGACTGATGGCTCAATCTCTCTCACAGACAGACACACACCCTGCTAAACGCACGCCACAATAGGCCAAGAAGCCGCAGGAGGCCTGGAGCTTTGAGAACATTTTAGCCTGAGTTTAACCACTGATGGAAGTGACTCACACATGGAGTGTAACGCAGTGAGTGGATTGCTGCTCAACTTTACTCTTTTTCACTTACCCCTCTCCCCTTTCTAGTTCCTAGCTTAGCCCAGGTCTGATGCTCTTTAAGTCCCGTCATCTCCGGCTAAGTTTTGTTCTGTCTAATAATTATTAGGCAATATCCCTATACAACATACTACATTCACAACCCACAAAGCCCTACTTCCTCCTCCCTCCCTCTTCTCGTCTGCTGTGGTCTTTTGTAAATATTTCTGACCATCATTTGAGATCACCGGTACTAATACTTTACCTGACTTTCAGTACCAGTTACAAAATTATACTTGTTTTGAAATCTCAACTTTAAGTATAAATGCCGTTCTTTCATTTTAATTGGCCAAACTTCTCAAATATATCAGCATGATTTTGTCTTAAAGTAGAAAAGGTGTACATTAATCCTTCCTATCTAGTGTCTTTTACTCAGGAAAATAATATTTAAATTGGGAAATGTCTGAACGGTGAATAAGCAAAGGTTTTGATACTCTGCAGCGAGGGACAGAAAGTTGTCACTCAAATAGTATTTAGTTTTGATACCAAGCCAGACTTGTGAACAAGTCATGGCTGTATGGAGCTGCGCTGAGCCATAACTGATGTTTTGATTCAAGAGGCAGATCTCCTCTGACCTTATTAGTCATAATTGCTCTTTCACTGTGGCAGCCAATCACAGTGCACAAAAAATATAGCTGTTTTGAAATCAGTTTCTGGCCTAGTCAGTCTGTTGTTGTTGGTCCTTATTGAACATGCAGCTGGAAACAGGATTTGATAAAACACTGGGCACTTGTGCTGCCTGGATACAATAACAATGTAATGAGAATGTTATGTTAGTTTGTGTGAGCCATTCTGGTATTTGATATAATTGAGATTCCACTTGACGCTTTTGAATACTCTAATATTGATGTCTGAATTCGGCATTAGGCTGACTAATCAAGAGTTTGAGGAACCCCGGGGCTTCCCTGCCTGGTGTATGATCAAGCTCATGTGACCGTGTTGTTATGTAGTTGCAGCGAGTGTTGAAATATTGGTCTAAATCTTTTTCTGATGTGGCCAAAAAAAAAATAGGATCTCTAAATGCAGAGTGCCGGTATTTGACATGGAAAACATCTTGCTGTCAAGTGACACTAAAGCCTGTTGGATAAATCAGGGTCACCATCCACACAGGGTGAGTGGTTTTCAATACTTCAGTTATATTCAAACTTGACTCTTTGCCTGTTGTAAACCTTTGTTCCTGAAATCTACCGCACACTCCCTCTGACTGTGAACAGATCCTATCAAAGTGGAAGAGAAAAACTTTGTTGTTTGCCTATTTATTCTGCTGGCTCAAGACAAAGTGGTAATGTCTCAACTAACTGGCTTTACTTGAATTCCTGCTTGTCCACCGCCTAGATGTTGTATGTCTTTTAATCTTTGCGCATATGCATCCATCTCTATGCATGTATTTTTTTTTAAATCTATGTATTTTAAGGCTAACGTCAACTCAGCTCACCCAGCTGATTGGTGTTGATGTTGGTGTGTCAGGTTGTAGATGTTTTGGCTCATGAGGTCAGGGGTGAAAGGTGAGTTCAGGGTCAGGGCTGTAGTAAAAGGGCTCATCCTTTAAGGTCTCGTTCCACCCGACACTTTCAGCCTGCTCCTTAGCCTCCTTCTGTGGCATTTTTACTCTGCGTATCCAGAATATTCTCACCAGAGGAAGTTTAATTTGCGGACCACACGTGGAGTACGAAGCAAGGCGGCAATGTTCTGCTCAAAGGAATATGGCAAGATGGGAGACTTTTAGGAGATTTTATGATTTGCAAATTAGACTACATCATAGTAACATTAACATGAGCATTAAAATCATTAACCTGGATTTAAGTGACAGCATGTTAACCAGATAGGGATGGAAAGCCCTGATATAAACAAGGTGGACAAAATCATAGGAGCATCTCTCAGTTTAATGCAGTGCAGCAGTATTGGACTGCAATAGTTACAACTTGGTGTACCAAATAAGTAACTGGCAACTGAGCATATTTCCAGCATCATCCAACAGACCAGGACTCGTGAACTCCATCCTCTGGCTTGGACAAACGGACCTATAGCGGCGTGAATCGTATTCACGAGCATTTATAATATGAGTGAGCTGTAATTTGTATGATTGCTGCTCTGACTACACTGGACCAATGTGTATGCGCAGGTGTTTTGAGTAAAATGGGCGTCGGTCGTCTCTACCATTGTGGTGTTTTGTTCTGCAGATACAGAATCAGGACCAGGCCACAATGTCTCTGTTGTACATAAACAGAGATGCCGCACCCTTCCTCTTCCCCCTGCACATTGTCCTGATCCACCAGTGTGTATCAGCACTGGAGATGAAGCTTTGTGGTCTCACAATACAGCCTCATCCATCTGTCTAAACCCTGGGTGTTTTGGCTTGGGAGTTGAACTGAGAGCTGAGCCTGGGCTGTGTCATGGAAACTTGTGAACTTAGTCCTGAACCATGTGAATAGACAATACATCAGATACAGACAAACATGACATCCACTTCTCTTCCCTTCTCTTGTTCTTCCAACATTTTCTTTTGCACTCTTTGCTTACCATCAGTCAGTCTTTTGGCACATACTCGGTGGGCTTTTTGGCCTAAATATGAAGCCTTGTCCTCTGCAGCTGTTCTGCTCTTATCTCTCCCTTTGACCATCCAGCACCTTCTTGGTGAATGAATAGTGATGATTCAACTCGTCAGCAGATGGGTTTCTCTTGTCATGTCAAAGAACCCAGTTAGATCTGTGTGACCGAGACAACCTGTTTCCTGTCGCCTTTGTCGGGTTTCCCACAGGTCGGGTCCTGACATGCAGACAGAGACTTGCACTCGCACGCCTGCAGTTGCACTCTTTTCATTACCAACTGTCAAACTTAGTGTTTTTTCATTTCATTCGCACCATTTATGAAGTCGATGTTAATGTCATCTGACCTTACATAGGAGTACAATGAAACTCATTGTGTATTCCAGACAAGGCAGTTACAGAAGCGACACATACTGTACTTGACATAATTCAGATGTAATACCGACAGTAGGGAAGTAAGTTTACATCTAATGATGCACAAGTCTTTAATTTTCATTATATTTGGCAGAGAAAGTAAACCGTTGTATGTCTTAACTATTACTATTTGAAGAATGTAATGGTCTACCTTTTTACCTCTTGAAGCATTATGGCAGTGTGTTGCATCTTCCCACATAATATGGCATTTAAGCAATGTTTATGAATTAATTTTCCTTCCACCACACACAACCTATTTTTCTGCCTTTTTTTTTTTAGGCTCAAGTTATTTCATGTTTACTTTATCTAATGTTGTTATGGGTATTTTCAATATTTATGAATATTTTGAATTTCTGGCATGTCTGTTTAGAGTTTGTATGTGCAAATTCAACATGTCCATTCTGTAAAAACAAGTGGAAGAACACTCACTTGCTGGTATTTCTGCATTAACCAAGCTTGCTGCGTGTAAGAGAGTCAAGTGAAAAAAAGACTTGATGGGCAGGCCGGGTTTGATTCTGCTTGGCAGGTGGAAGGATAACCGGCATGTTCATTTGGTTTCCGTTTGTTTCATAGCTGGGATCTGGTAAAGCATGGATGGGTGGAAAGGATTTGGGGAAGAGAAGAGTGCGGGCGACATTGCTGCTGGAAACAATGTCTTCCCAATTCATTTTTAGTCAATAGATGAATGTTTAGTGGCACATGCATTCTGTCTGTACTCCAACTGGTAGTGCCTGTGTAACTCGGGACACATTTTGTAACTGGCGTGTCTGTGTGTGCGCACAGACGGAGTAGCCCCTGGCCATGCTGCTCTATGGGAGAGGGCAGGGGGTCAGTGCAGGCATTGAAGAGATACAGCTGTTTCTCCAGTCTCAGCTGTTGCTCCTCTTCCATTAGATGCAGGCTCGGTTTCCCCTTTCTTAAACACCGTAACTGGAAGAAGCACACAGTGTAACATTGTTCTGCCTCGTGAGAAAGATAAAATAATCAATCTTTCATAACTGCCATCAGATGGGAATAGTAAGCACTCGCCATATTAAGTAAGAGACGCAGCCATGGCCAGATTAGGCAAAAACTGTCTCTCCGTTATCATATTTTGTTAGTGTTTCTGCTGTTGCCCTTTTTGTCTTTATCTCTATTGTTGCTTTTTTTTCTTTTTTGCCTCTGTTTCTGTCTCGGCTGGGAAGCTAGATAGGTCCGCTTTTACTTTCTTAAAGGATTTCTCCTCCTATAGCTCATGTTTTTCCTTTTGACCTCTGCGTGTATGGGTGTCAAGTTTTATTCCCCCACGTGCCCTCTGACCCAGTGAACTCTCAGAGCAAACAACTGTGTGGGTGTATTTCATGTCCCTCTGACCAGCTTTGGGAAACAGTTTGGATGTAGTGTTGCTGCTTCTTCTCGCTCCTGTGCTGAACACAAGCGTTGGATCTTGGATGTGGAAGTGATCAAATCAAACTTTATTTGTATAACACCTTTCATACAGGTAAGTGCAGTTCAAAGTGCTTCACAGATGATAAGACACAACATCTGTAGACCATGAAAACAGAAATGAAAAACCCCTTTTTAAGAATATGAAACTGATGCCCGCAAGAAAATAGGAGATGAACATGTAATAAAATAGATTTTAAACTAGACTAAAAACTAGATATAATAGATGAAAAGGACAAAAGAAATAATAAAATATAAATCAATTAATAAATGAATCATAATAAAATAACAGAAAATGGAATAAGATTTTACCACATAAATACCAGGCTATCTGCAGGGCCTTAAAGTATTAAAAGGTATTAAATCAGTTTAGAAACGGTCTTAAAAGGTGTGGATTATAACTTCAGGATTCCTGCATATACCCTGAATACGTAGAAGTAGTTGAGTAAAACAAAGTGGGTAATGTCTATAAAACATTCTTAATCACAAGCCAGGCTGAAGAGGGAGGTTTTAAGTTTACATTTAAAACTTTCCACACTTCCAGCTGCCCTGAGATCCTCTGGCAGACTGTTCCAGCGGCTCGGAGCATAAAAGCTAAAAGCTGCCTCACCAAATGTTTCAGTCCTGCACTTTGGAACATCTAGCGGGCTCGTGCCAGAGGACCTGAGGGGCCGTACATATATGCCGGTGTAAGACCACGAAGTGCTTTAAAACCAATTAAAATAATTTTAAAATCAATACAGAAATTGTACACTCAGCCAGCGTAAGGACTTGAAAACAGGTGTAATGTAATCTCTCCTTCGGGTCCTGGTCAGCACTCGGGCCGCAGAGTTCTGAATCAGCTTCAGCTGATTTATACGTTTTTGGGTAGACCAGATGGGAGAGCATCACAGTAGTACTTTATTTTTGTCCCTTTCTCACTTCCTTCCTCTGCTTTCCCCTCTCGGCAGCGCTCCCTTTTGTGTTTGCAACTGGCCGTTTTATCAGGCCCTGGAGACAGGGCAATGCCATGTTAGGGGAAGTCATGCGTGCAGTGCAGCACTGTGTGTGTGGGCATGTGTTAAGCTGAATGGGAGGCCTGTTATCTCATTCTTGCTCTGTTCAGCAGGTTCAAAGTGACTTGAGTTCTGGATCAAGACTAATCTTACAATGAAATACACAAGTTCAGCTCAACAGTATCGGCAACACAGGGCTATATGCTCAGCTAAAGTTTCCCCCTCTTTGTGTTACTGAAAACGTGGCTGTGCAGACCACATATTCACACGCAGGATATAAGGCTAACAATAGCTTGCTTACAGCGTGTTTGCTTTGAAAGACACTACAGAGTCTGCGTTTCGGTATTGGCTGGTGCAAGTATCTGTGCAGAGTAGGCCAACCTAAAAGCAGACAGAATAACTTGGAGGAGGATGAGCTCACTGTTATAAAGACGATTAAGTTTCACTGGAGAATGGATGCTTTAAGGGATTGTACTTGTTTTAAAAAAAAAAAGCACAGATTGTACAATATAAACTTTCTCTAATCTCATTCTACCTCATGAAACTACCTCCTAACATATTGCATCTCAGTCCAAGTTTGCCTGAGTGGTTGACCTTGGCAACATGTGTGCAACTGGGATCAAATGAAGAGTGTTTGTAGGAGGAACGTTAAGCCCTTATGGTCTTTTGGCTGATAGGAGCAGGTTTGTTAACCAGTTTCCTGTGCCTGGATGTATAGAGCTGGCCCTTTCTAGAAAGAAGGTATTGTTGTTTTACCGTGTGTGTGCTCTCACATAATTGTATGGTTTGTCAGGTTGCAGCATGCCATGTCTCTTAAGTGTGTGTGTCTCACTCAAAAGCCCAGAGGGCCCATCTGTAAACCCAGTCCTGGGAAATGCTGCTTGTCTGTCTGTGTGGTTTCGTCACCGAGAGTGAAAGAAGAATCTTTTGAGTGGACGACAGATGGAGATGAGGATGTTTTACTCAAACACCCCTCTGTTTGCTGAAGTCCTACTGATATGCAGGGGTTTCAACTCAAAGAGAAGTTGCATTCATGATGATGTTGTAATAGAGACAAAGCGCACACACACACATACAAACCATGAGAAACTGATAAGAAATTATAAGGCTTTCCTTTTTTAAAATGTGACCCACACAAACCCACATTACTTGAAGAAAACCAGTTGAGAGTACTAAAAACTGAACGTTGGGCACCAGTTGTTGAATGGCCCATGGCCACCAAAAAGTCCATGTAGGTGGTCCCCTGTGGCCACCAAGTTTCATCCCTATACTGTGAGCCTTTGCTAAAGCAACGCTACAGTTCCACAAACATCTTGATTCCTTAGGAAGGATGTATAGACTGAACTAAGAGACTGAGAATATATGTACATATGTTTACAAAGAACTTTTCAATTGAAATGAATTATTATAAAAATATATTTTTATTCTGTTGTCTTTTCACAGTTAAGGAGGGCTGTATTAAGTTTAATTAAATTGCCTTTTCTTGGTTTGTTTGTAACTTTACATTTTGGCCACCAAATTTAGGGGCTTGGTGGCCCATGCGGCCTGTGCTTATTATAATAATAATATTGGCATAAATCCCTGGATTTCACAAAATCAGTAGTGTAATTATGGGTAAGTGTTAACCTTTATAATTATAATTCATTGTTAAAACCTACACTAAGCCACTTCCAGTGACCGTTGCACAACGTTTCATGTGGCTATCACAATAAAAGCTGCACATAATTGTATTCACTGGCTTTCACTATTAATCGCAGTGACAGGAAATGCTGCCCTTGCACCAGCAGCATGCTAACATCACTTATTCTCTGTGGTTTTTACACTTCCTTGTCGCTTTTGCAGTTTTGTGTTGTTTGTAACTTAACCTTCTAGGCTGTTTCAACAATACACCAGGCTTTCTCGGCCTAAACATGCTGTCTCAGATTAAAGACAGGCGGGAAACCTCTTTGCCTATTTCTTCAAAACCTCAGATAATATATTTACAGTGCTGACTTAAAGCAGTGTGTACTAAAAACAGACTTTGAGACATGCAATGGTTGTAGAGCAAGCCACTCAAATGATTTCTATAATTATATTTCTAACCAATTTTCAGGTTAATTTAATCACACCTGACATTTCAGAGTCTGGATGTTGTGCTAGTGTGCTGCTACCTGTTCTTTCTTTCTGGACTGTGAAGACCTAGAGTTTAAGATGCATATATTGTCATTGTCATTTAAATTTGCCAAGTCTATAAAAGTGTGGCATTCATTTTATTTCTATATGGTGGTGTTTCGTGGTCTGGATTCCAAGATGCAAAATTGAAACGGGTTGATTGATTTAATATGATTAACATTAGAACATACATTTATTTACTACCAGTTGCTGAAATAGCTTCATGACTTCTTCATGAAATCTCAACTGGTCAAACAGGGGACATGTTTCATCCTGAGAGTGCAGTATTTGTGCTGCCTGTGGAGAAATGGATCTTAGTGAGCCAATCAGCAGTCACCTGAGGATTAACGCTGAAACTGTGATTTTTTTTTTTTATTTTAAAAATTAAAACATACCCATTAAAATTTCAAACTTGACAGCAAATATTTTATATGGCAATAATATATATTATGATGTTGTAAATTGTCTGGATATTAACTTGAAAACAGTTCAAGATAAATGGCCAAACGGGTTGTATGTCTGATTTCTGGATAATGCATTGATATGGATAATAATGATCATTATTTATAGAGCACTTTTCCAAAACCAAGTTTACAAAGTGTTTTAAGAAAATATTTAAAAGAGCTTACTGAGTCTGCAGACCTGATGTCCTCAGGCAGCTCATTCCAGAGATTTGGGGCTCTAACTGCAAATGCTCTGTCACCTCTACCCACCAATCAACATGCTTCATCACATGGTAATGGTGTAATACATCCAGAAATATTAAAGGACCGCTATCAGTAGAATGTAATGCAAACTCTGTTTGACAAGCCTGCAATCTTACCGGTATACGGTATATTGTCATATTGCCCAACCCTACAGTGACCTAAAAGCAACCTAGCGATACAAAGTTGGGTGTTCTCGCTGGGTTCAGCATTACAAGTACGTTGTAGCAGAATGAGGCACATACGAAAGTAAGAAATGACAGGAATTTCTGAATGCACATGAGAGCTGATATAATTAAAGTCTTTTTGAATGTTCTGGTACTTCAGTTGTAACGGGATAATCATCAGGATTACATTGATGGATCAGTATGCTATGCAGGTTTTACACCTAGCCCACTTCTCAGGAGTTTCAGCGCTGCTCACATTTATCTCTTGCGTGCACATCAGCACACACAGATTCACACACACTTGGAACATATCTTGTCTTGCTCCCTAATGTTGTGATGGTTTTGTCTATATATCTGGCATACAGTGTCACTCTAGCTTGAATTGGTGTTTGTTCCGTCTCCATGAGGAGGTTTTACTGCAGTGGGTTTCATTTGTGCCATTCCTCAGAGACTCATAGAGGAAGACATAGAGATTGTATCAGTTTCCTCTAACATTGCTGCTCTGACTGACTGCTCTGTTGCCCTATATTGTTAGCTTGCCCTTTCCTTGTTAATAGTCTGTGCAGGGAATGACCACAGACATCAGTGCTGCTGCCAGCTCTGCGCTTCCTCTCCCTCCCCTCCACTCGTCTCACAAATCAGGCTGAGGACAACACACACACACACACCCTGTAGGCCAGTGCTCTGTCCACACGTGACCGCCTGCTGCTCTGGGGCCCTGCCACATGCCGGTACTCACAAGCTTGGCACCATCGCCTCTCTTCGGTTCATTTGATGGATAATCGGATCCTGTTATGAAGACCAGTTAGGCCCTTGTATTGTTGTTGGTGAGTTGTTTTTGTAGCATTTATTCAATTTGATTGCTGCTTCTAGCTGTAGGCTGCTATAGAAGGTAGTGTGTTATCTAGATTTGTGAGAGTAGTACATACCAAGTGCGTGTGTGTATGTCACTGGGGGATGTGCCAGGAGGAAAGACAGAAGCGGAGGACAGGCCTGAACAGCCTGTCTGTAAAGCCTGAGCTCTAATTATCAACCCAGAGAGATGTAAGGAGCAAGGGAGAGCAGGAGAGAGAGGCAAGTGTGTCTAAAAAAAGCCTAATCACACCCCACGGTGCAAGCTGCTGCTACGACACCGATTTAGAACTAGTGGAATTTCACAAACAGTGTAGACAGATCTAACTAAACTAGGTTTAGGTGTGAGTGTGTGCTTTTAATGATGTGCCTACTTCACATGCATTATGTCTTCTCTATGTAAATAGTAAATGGATTGTGTTTATGTAGCTCTTTTCAGCCTTAGCGGACAATGAGCTTTACAATGCTGTCAGCTGGTCAGAATAAGAATCAGCTGACATGCACTTTGCCACAGTGTTTATCCAGCTGACAGACCTAGTGATGGTATTTAATTGTCCATTTAAATTGTTTGCATAGAGAACAGAAAATAAAAGCTTCTGTTATAAGTACTAAAATGTGTACAATACAAACAAGCTCTGCACGTTTCGCTATCACATTGTTTTAGTTGCATAGTAAATCACCTACACAGAAAACTAACATGGTTGTTGTATAAATACATTACATTTCCTTTTATCACATTCTGTCAGACCTTGTGGCAACAGCATATTGAGTTGAAAGTCATACAATAACATATGAAGGACTGTATACTGCATGTTGACACCATTAATAATCATTGTTTTAAAAAAAAAGTCTTCCCTTGCTCCCAGAATCCAAGTGTGGTTTATCAAGCTCATCCATTACACGTAACTACCCACTTTTCATGCACGTCATGCAACCATGTGATCAAAACAAACATTTATAAAAGAAGTCAGGCAAGCCAAGTGAGAGGGTACAAAAGGAGGAAGGCTGTATAGACAGTCTTTTGAAAAGCAAAGGGATGAGCAGTGCTTGAAATGGGCCTGCACTCACCATCACAGAGATCCTGGCACAAATTACCCCCCCCCAATGAGTATTTGTACTTATTACAAATTGCTACCTGCTTGTGAATACTAGTAGATGTAAACCTATGACTAAAAACCTAACCAAGCCAAAACGTGGATGAATTCAGATTGCCGAAAGAAAAAACAGTAGACTCTGGAAAAACTCCATCCTCCGACGAAACGTCTTCATTGAATTCAGCTGCTGCTGCGAACTTAAGTTGTTGGCTATAGTTGTGCAGATTACACTGTGGCTACAGGTGGTAGCATTGGTGGTAACCCAGAACCCCATTTCCTAGATGTCAAGATCATATTTAATTTGCCTTCACTGTTAGGAAAAGCTCCCAAAGTTTATGGCTGTCTTTAGTAGCAGTCTTTCTAATTGAATTAATAAATGTAATTTTTTTTTTCTCTCTCACAATTGGTTCTGTAGAACCCAACATGCACAACTGTATTTGTGTATACTCGACAACTACATACACATTCTGCATCCTATAACCATATACTGTATTCTACATTCAACGGTGATGGAAATTTACTGTATTTAAAAAAATAATTGCTTGCATATACAGTATGCTCCTCATGAATTTAGATGTATTTTCAAACAGACATATATTTCACGGGATGTAGCCATACCATGTTGTCTAAGATAAAAGACATTCGGTGCCGCTGCTGGTCAAGAGCACCTTTTTATTCTAATTCATGCACTGATGCAAAGAGGATGTGGATTTGATTGTCATTTTAGATACCAAGGGTGTTATCAACTATGTATCAAAATGATGAACTAGTTATGATCACTTTTTTTTAAAATCAGGACCATAATAAAAGTAAGAAAATGCAAGACAGTGCTTGTGCTGTATTTTCGAGAAACACTGCACTTTTAAAAGCTGGTCTATTATTACCCACCATGCCAATGGGTACTTGCCCTTGGGTTTTCCCACTAGATCATGCTTATTTCCAGTTACAGACATGCCTTAATATTCATGAAGTGATACCGATATGTTAGAGCTGCTTCATTGACAGGGTGGTGAGAGTCTGTGTAATGTCACTGGGTTCATCACTTATTGATTTTCTAAAAAAACGTGAAATGATATGGCACCATTAAAGAGTTTCTTCCATTTCTGCAGCATACTGCTATGAGAAATCAAGACATATGCAGTCTTCTTCTCTGGAAGGATGGGTGTATTTGGTACATAGAGGCATCTTCTCACTTCCTGTTGTGTGTGTGTGTGTGTGTGTGTGTGTGTGTTTTCTGTGTTAATAGAACTTTGTTCGCTATGCAACTGGGACACCGTTGGTGATGCCGAGTGTGGTGTATGCTGTGTTGGCAATCCATGGGATTCGTCAGGAAGATAAACCTGCTCTCTGTGTGTGGAAATTAAAACGATGAAACACCCTGTTCTTGGAAGGACAGTTGGAGAGCCTTGGGCAAAAACTGGAATTCAAAATTTGAGCAAATGGACGTGACATTTATGTAAGTGTTTGTACATGTGGTTGTGTCAGTCCTTTTGGTTTTCCATATACAGTTATACTTCACCTGTCAACTTATTGACCTGCAGAAGGATCTGAACACCAGCGGCATGTTAAGTGATGGTGTGAAGGGACTGTTACTTATTGTCAACAGCAACACGCACACAGATGCACACACACCATTGTCCCTCCACAGGCATTGCCACCAACCACTGCCTGAACAGCCAACCTGCTGAGTGAAAGCAGTGTATGCAGCCACATGCTGTGTATGTGCAGGTTATTAGAGAGAGTGTGTGTGAGAGTGTGATCAATCTGGCCCCTCTTAGCACCAGATCAATAGTGTTCTCCCCGCGAGGCTTGACAAGAGCCCAGGGAAAGCAATAACCTCGATCCGGTCTTCGATGTCATAGCATCTCTGGAACACTGCTGACTAGCTCTGTGGTGATTGACAAGCTCCAAAAAAGATGTAACCAAAGTTTGGTAGGGCAAAGTAGGGCTCTTCTTTTTGTTCCTGTAAAACGAAAGGGAAAGATAGTTGGAGTAGACTCACATTTGATTTCACAATACATATCGCTAATGCTGCTTTGAAATGTTGTAAATACAAGATGGTAAAGTGGGTTAAGTCCTAACTTGTTTACAGGTTTAGCCCAGTGCAGTGTCTCCCCTTCATATGACAATGAGGCCCACTACAACATGAAAGATAATTTTCCTGAAGGATAACAGCTTTGACTTTGAAGGCCTACACCTCCTAACGACATGAATGCCCTGATTGTGTGTAAAGGGACGAAGAGGAGGGCACAGCTTAATGGGCTGTCGCATCCCTCACTGCTCAGCTCAACACACTGACCTACTTTGACTTCCTGACTTTGGTGCATCTGCGGCATGCTTTTCAAATGCATCAAGCCCTGTCGCAGAAAGCACGTGTCTGTACAGTTCGTGCATTATAAAGACAGTGACAGAGATGAGGTACTGTAGGTTTTACCAGAAAACACAGTGGAGCAAATGAAAAAATTACTTACTCCCTTGTCAAAGGATTGTGAAGTGAAAAGGCCAGGACTTGTACTCTGTTCATAATTACGAGCTCTATGAGTCTTGCTGTGAGTGTAAGGGATAAGGACATTTGTGGTGGTCTCGCACACAGTGGGAGCAGATTGAGAAGCGAGGCATGTGGGGCTACTAAGTGCCGGGAGACATGCCGGGAGTGCTGCAGGCACTGGCAGAGGTGTCAAAGCTGTTGAAGTCACATAACACTGTGTTAATGCTGAGCGTTACATGAATCTCACATGTCTGATGTTTATTTGTGCATGGCTGTGTGGTAGCTTGCGCCTCATGTTGGGACAGAAAACATGTGTGCGCACACAAAAGTAAACGAGATTAAGGCTTGGAGCAGTCTGGTGCGCTGTCTTTGCATGCCAGGTGGTTCTTGCAGTGTTTCAACTATACAGTGCCATCTGTGCTGCACTGCCGCTGTTTTGTCATGGCCACCACAGAATAATAAATGAGAAAAATGTCATTACACATATTACATCAAGAAGCTGTGCCAAGGGGGATAAAACAGGGAAGAAAGTTTTTAAAGTTAAATGCGTCAGTCTGGTGCACTTTGAGAGCAAAATTTAGAAGCTACATCTGTTTAACACAGTTCACTAAATACGCTGGAGCACACAGAGCAAGGTTAATTAGTTGAGGTTAATCATCAGATTAATTGAGATGGAATTACATCACTATTGACACCCCTTGCACCTTGGAGTTGGAAAAGAGTTCCAATGCCCTTGTGTAATTAAATTCCTCCGGGCTCGGCCCATCGATGAGACCCTCAGGCAGGCAGCCAGGTGCTCTCCTCCAGCCTGTTACGAAGTTCTGATTTGACCTGAAAAGGAAGGTAACCATTATCCAAATGGAGAAGATTCTGCAGTTTCATGTATGTGCAATGAGTTCAATGTTTGGCACGTTTCTCTGCCAATTCAGTTGTGCACTTTGTCCTTACCCTGTTTTATTGTGGAGAAGTGTGAATGAAAGCTGCCAGTAACACTACTTGCAATTTTATTCAAATATCTGCCACTCGTAAGATAAAAGTCATCACGCACAAAATCAAGCTGGCATCTGTGAATGAGAAACAACACAGATAGATCAGGAGTCACACTAGGAACCGTTTACCTATTTTCTTATTTAGGCTAGCTAGTTAACCACTTACCTGAAACGATGTCGTGTCCTCGAAATGTCCCCAGAAATGTTGTTCCAGACAGTCGGTTCCAGTGCTGACTACTAGTAAGGAACCTATAAATGAATCGAGACACTCCCTTTGGCTGCAACTGCATCCACTGGACCCAATAGCAGTGTCCAATATAGAAATGTGACATTTATACTCTAGTATGTCACCAACAAAGATGGTGGGTGAGAACTAATCGAAATACATGCAAGTAGAACAAGCAATGCGCCATGCAAAAGGGGAGACCATCCACATATTTTACAACTTTTACAACAGACAGAAGTAAATGGCTCGTAAATGTTTTGGTATGGTAAATAGCTTGTCTTCACAAAATGCCTATAACCCAAAGGGATTTGAACTATAATATTAAGTCAAGAAAAACAGCAAATATTCACATTGCAGAAGATGGAGTCATCAAATGTTTGGCACTTTTGCTTGGAAAATTACTTAAATGATTAATCGGTTATCAAAATAGTTGGCAGTTAATTTTCTGTTGATTGGTTAATCATAGACTAATCATTCGTAATTGCTTCAAGTATGGTTGTTCCCTCCCCTGCCAAGTATCCTTGTTGTCCATTAATCCAAACAGACTTCCAGTTCAATGGCAGGAAACGGACAAGAGGCGAGCAGCGTAGGGAGCGCAGAGGACATGCCGACTGGATGTGGTGGAGACCTGATTTTAGGGCCGCTGCAGAGACGGGAATGTCAAGGGTCAGTGCAGGATGTGGAACGCGTTGTCACCTGCACAAATACGCCGGCATGTGCACGGCAACACACAGAACGCATTGTGCCCTTCCGTATTAAAGGCCTGTTAGGCTGCCAGCACCTTTTGTGTTTGAACTGCAGCATGTATGGGAATGTCAGAAAGCAGTCTGACAACACGAATAGAGGGAGGGAGAGGCAGAGAGGCCTGATTCAACAGCGCCTTCTATGCACTGTAATGAGTCACATTTAACTTAAAAACAACACATCCTCTCCTACAAGTTCTGACATGAAATATTCTGCTTTCTCTCTTCCTCTGTTGTTCTCTGCATCCTCAATCCCTAATCCCTGCCATGTCCTCATGATGGTTTATCCCAGTGATGCCAAAACACTGTCAGCCCATCTTAACATTCCCAGTGGTCCCAAACACACACACACACACACACAAACACACCTACACCTTATCACCACTCACATGATATTCCTTCAGCTGGGCGTATATAAACATTCCACGGACTTGAACCGCAGTGCGCGAAGCGCGAGGACACAGCCACGTGGAATTATATCACCAAACGCAACACATTTCAGCTCAGCTCACTGTCAGACATGGATGTTGCCAAGAGCAGAAAGAGGGGGGGGAGACTCTTACATCAGGAGCTCTGGCTAGCGAGGATTGGATACTGACTCAGAAAGGGGAGGAGGGGGTGTTATCTCTCTGTGTTTTTGAAGTGGCGTAGCTGGAGGTATGGGTGTCATAAGGACCTGCAACGTAATTTGATGTAATCTAGTACAGGATGGTTGGGCTCACGACTGGCGGTCAGCAGACAGACAAGCGCAAACAGTCTGTTACCAGAGGGGGTTCACTCTGCTCATGGAGCAGACACTTTTTTACGTGACCGTGACACGCAGACTATAGATGTGAACATGGTCTCTGTTAGGTTTGTGTGCAAAGATTTGTTATTTCTGTAGTCCTACAACAAACGTGTTGCTCGTCAGGGCCATTAGAAAGTGAAGACGTGAAGCTCTGGGATGGTGATGTGATCTTTGAAAGAATGTATAGGCTTGTGCGTCAGCAAAGGTTTAAAGTTGACTTTGCTCAGGGGAAACCTTTATCCACTGTTTGTCTTGCTTGTGAGCTTTGTACCCCTGTCCAGCAGGATGACAACCTGGAGGGGATGAGAACATCTTAGCTTCTACTTGATGGCTAAAGTTCAACTGCTGTCTGCCAGCATGCAGCATTAGCCTCCAGCCAGCCACAGTCCAACAAAGAGACTTTTAGCTCTTAGAGTAGTGAGACACCTACTGGCTAATGTGAGTCATGTAATGTCATGTAAGATGTCTGGAGGCAAAGAGCAAGATGGGATTTACACATGATGCACGATTAAGTCAGCTAACAGCCTGGGGCATAGTGGACACGGATACAGTGTTTCTTATAAATTAATTAATTAAAAATGAATTATATACAATGCTTTTTAATGATGTACCATGATCACCTGTATGCCTGACTGTTATAAAAACCAGCACACTTGCCATGGTTGGTCATGCTGTCCTGTTGATTGGCTTGTAGCTTTTATCTGACATTTTATAGGCCAAATGATTAATTGATTATTTGAGAAAATCACTGGCCGGTTAATCGATAATAAACATGATTGTGAGATGCAGCCCTGGACTCATGTCTTGTCCTTTGTGTGCTCCCTGATTGGTCGAAGCAGGTGTTGCAGGGGTCATTGGAAAGTCAGGTGTGATATCGACGCACAATGAAATGTGATTACTGTATTTGGGATTCAGGTGAGCGATGAGGCCAAATACTACTAGAATATTGAGTAATATTATACTGGTACCAGCTTTTGCCATTGCAGAGGTTTAGGGCACTTCTGTCAAACTATCACCTCCGTGAGCTCATGGTTGCTAAAACTGATAGTTTTATCAGATGCAGCTCTAAAGTTTCCACTAGAACAGATGCTACAGATCTTCAGTTCAATGGCTGATTGGATGTTCATCTCTTATGGGTGCGTGGGCTTTCCTCATGTTCAGAAGAATCATGCTGCCTTTGTCTCTGTGTCTCCCTTTTCTCTCACTATTCTTCCTTTCACTTCCACACAGGCAGCAGGAGCCAGCCTCAGAGGAGGACAGGACTTGATAGACAAAGACAGCAACACAGAACAACAGGCTAACCTCACGTCCAACACAATGCGCATCTGACACACAACTGGTAAGTATGGCCTTGTCTTTGCAAGGACAGCTTGTTTTTGGAGGCATGGTGGCAGCACAGGTGTGTCTGTGTGCCTGCAGGGTTGTATACTAGTTTTTTTTAAACTCTTCTTGGCATATGATGTTGGACAGTTGGACACATTACAGTTAGAGGAGCATGACTGTACATTGCTTATTGTTGCACATAGGACTGTAGATGGAGTTCAACAAATTATAGGTAGGTCTTTATTTATGCCCGTGGGGAAATTCAGTCTCGTGGCAGCAGAGATATGCGAGGAACAGAAAAGGAATAATAAGGAATACAATAAATTAAAATTAAAAATTCTAAAAGTAGTAATATGTGACATGTATGGCATCAAAATAGTATTAAATGTGTCACAAACGGAACAGCTTTGGCAGTAATGTTAGATAGTTATTCATTATGCGAGACACTTGCATGTCTTGCAGTATGTTGACATCCATCACAGCGTTGACTTTCACTTGTAAAACCCTGGGGTGTTCCTGTGTGTGGTAATTATAGGCAAAACTCCCAAGCGATATTTTACATTATTGTCCAGGGACCTCGAGACAAAAGGCCAAGACCTACATACAGTAGGTGTTAGAGCGGGAAGTAAGGTAATTACAGATTACAGACTTTATAAACAGACTGACTCAAGCTTGTAAATACAGACTGACTTTTGCTTCCTGTGCAATTATGCACTGCTGTCACAATGCTAGGAAAGTTGTGATCTGGTGGTGTTTGCTGTGGAAGGCAGCTAATGGCTCTTAAAGTACAGGCCATTCCAGCTTGAGCCTCGAGCTAGCTAAAAACACGCGCGCACGCACACGCACACGCACACACACACACACACACACACACACACACACACACACACAGGCCTGCATTGTCAAATACACAAGGGATGCTTTTGCTGGCCTTCAGTATTCTAAGCAGTTCCTCATTTTTCATTACTTTCTTGTGTGCTTTTTGGCAAAGAATGATCCCCGAGGTGTTTTCGGTCATGGGCAGAGAAGAATATTCAGGAATATTAAAACCTCATCCTAATAAGAAATCACTCTCAGTTGTAGGCACAGAGCCTCCACTCTTACATTCATGATGCATAAAATCATTGAATGCTTAAATAATCTCTCTCTGTGTTTGCATCAGTCCACATAGTCGTAGGTACGTTCAGATTGAGCATCCATGTACCTCCTCTCCTCAGATACCATGACTGATGCTTTGTGAGGTTCCAGGATTCTTTACAATCATTTAAAGAAGGGATGACGCAATGAAAATGCATCTTCTGCAACATCTGATTGAAGCTCATGCTGAAACTACGTATTTGATTCAGAGAGAGACAAATTGTGGAAATGTTTACAATTGATTTATCCATTTAAATAATTTATCAATAAATCAAATGTTTGCTAGTTACATCTTTGAATACCTTTTTTTGTCTATTTTTTAGCATTTGGAAAAAGAATGTAAGCTATTTTAAGAGTACACTTTGGGCTGTGGTAACTTGTGTTGCATTTGTTTTAATTAATTGGAAGATATGGACTGGCATGAATGACCTACATAGCTTGAGTGCTCAGATGCTCAGCATTAACTAATCCACTTTAACTCTTGCTACTCAGGTTTTGGGAAGAAGCTTGTGCTCTTCTGAAAATCTTGTTTGCGGCTGAAATCTAATGAGAGTGCTCGTTGAATTTCAGGATGAACATAGTCTGCTCTGGTAGCAAATTGACAAAATAAAAAAGTTTAAATCTTCCTGTGTTTAGTAGTTATGGCAGGTCGGTAGAGTCATTGAATGGCAGTGGGTCATACTCGAGTGTCGGGTGTAAGCTGTTTAGTGTTGTGTCCAACTGACAGCTTTCTCCAAACCCCTTTCAGAGAAGATCTTCCTAATGCTCAGCCTAATCTCCTTCTGTCCTGTCGTCTCTCTTGTGTAGTAAATGACAGGCTGTGAAAGTGTACGACCATATGGCATTCACAGGCCTGCTGGGTCCATCGAACCTGTCAACACTATCTCAAGTTGATTTTTCTATTTTTTATGTGGCTGAATTCAGTTCACTAGTTGAGTTAGTAACCTTTTAATGAAGAGGTGAACTTGGGAATGTGCCAAACAACATATTTCAACCAGTAGGTGGTGCTGCTGCTACAAGCTGAGTGATCTGTCTGCTATGTTTGCAGGTAATAATAGTCCAGAATAGGGTGCAAAATGTCCTCGCTGTGGCATATTTGTGTGTGTTTTCAGAGGGCCTGGTGGGCTTTGCTGCAAGTGAGGATGATGAATGGTCTCCTGCGCTAGAGCTGGATGGTGTGGGAATGATGGACCTCCCTAATGGTCAATCAAGCATCATCACCACCACCGCTGCAACAGTCTCTGAGGTGAGGCCACACCCACCCGCTCTTCTCAAAATGAATCCTGCCTCTCCTAGCACCTTTCAACACAGCTTTAATGTATGATTATAAGGTGACAGGATGTAGTTAAGTGTGGTTTTTTTCTTTCTCTGAAATATTAAGTCAACACATTTTTCAGTGATTCACTGCTGTGCTACAACACCAGGTTATTTAACCCTCTCTCCTCCACAGCACAGGCATCATTCATATCCCCTTATAATTCAACTCTGTGTGTGTGTTTTTGTCTTCTAGAAGAGCAGCAGCTCAGAGTCTCTCAGTGATAAGGGTTCTTCGGACCTGAAGAAGAGTTTTGATGCTGTTGTGTTTGATGTGCTGAAGGTCACCCCTGAAGAATATGCAGTAAGTGAAGTTTATGTGTGTGTCTGCGACTCTTGTCTGTCCTGTGTGAGTGATTTTAAAAATGAAATGTTTAGTAAGCACAAATGTGATGTGCTGACAGGAGGAGATGGGGTGATAGAGGAGGAAATGGGGTCAGAGTTTGGATCAGTAATAATTGATGAGGTTTGGCAGTGCCAGGCAGACACTGATGGATTTCCCCAGGCTGCCTCTTCACAAGATCTGTGGCTGCTATGAGCGAACAAAAGTCACATTTCTGTTGAATTAGCCACACTTTGTTGTGAGGAATAATGCTGCTCAGGATTATCCCATAATAAATGAATAAAAGTATTTAAATGTGCCTTCATGTGTGTCCTTGGGTCTGCCCCATTCAACCACAAGAGGGCACTCTCGGTCTTCATTTTCCCTCAAGTGTCTTCATTTCACATCTTCCCATGGTACACCAAGCCATTTAAAGGTGCAGTCAGTAAAAGACCACGGTCACACCCGCCTGCTTGAATGCACCTCTCCAGCAAATGCAGTGTTTTAATTGTTAAACTCCTTTATTAGTCCTTAGATCAAATCTATATATTTATGATTTTGCTACTGTACAATAATGTTGGTCTTATATGGCAGCGTGGCTTTTGGGGAAATCGGAACATTCAACAAGTCTAACAACGGTTGTGTTTTTGTCTCCTCCAGGGCCAGATTACGCTCATGGATGCTCCTGTGTTCAAAGCCATCCAGCCAGAGGTGAGCAGCTATCAAATCAGTCAAAACAGCTTTATTTGGATGCCATCTTTGACATCTAGTGTGAGCAATTAAGTGGGGCAGTTGAGTTAGTTACGACTTTCAAACAAAGTGACACATCTAAAATTGTATGCGACACTCTGAAACATGTACGCTCACATCTCAGAGTAGGCAGTGAGAACGCACACAAAACAAATGTTGATTAATCAATAACTGATTCAGGTCAGGTCCATTTGAAAATTTACATCATTGCTTATATGTGTATCTGTCCTGCTTTCTCTTTTCTCTTTATGCAAAATTTCCATTTGGCTGACATCCCTGTTCCATTCTGTGCTATGAGCAGCTGTGATCAGAGCTGCACAGTCACATATCATAGTAATGCAGAAAAATGGTATCTGTGTCTCACCTTGCCTCGTCTGCCTCAGTGAGATGCTGTTTCGCTTTTTAGATTGTTAAACCCTTTTTGACAGCAGCCCTGGATAACTTGTGTTTAAGGTTGGCCACTGTGGGCTTATAAAAGCAGCATTCAGACCACAGCCTAGTGTGGTGTGGTACAGCCTGACTCCTGCTATTGCACATGTGCAGCACTTGTCCCGGGCTCCGCTAACGGCACACACACTCCTCTGGCATGAAATCATCCCCAGACCCACGTTTTGATTTAATTTAAATAACAATGTCATAGAGTAGCGGGACCTTTTTGAGTCTTGTAAATAGTTTGTTGTGTCTGAGTAATGGAAAAGACTAAAGATGAATGTTTCTGAGTGGCTTTCGTCTGGGCTTGTCTCTGGAGTTTTGCTGTTTCTTCACCCAGAGGGAAGTCATTGACATCGTCTGGACTCCAGCCCCATTGTTGTAACTGTGCAAGGCCAAGTTTGCTCATAGGCTACTGAAGAGTTTAGAAATGCAACCATGCCCCTGTGCTCATTCTGGTTTGACTGACTGACTGACTAAGTGGGTTTTATGAGCCTAATGAAAGTGTGTCCCTGTAGGCAGTTGGAAAATAATGGCTTGTGGTGAACATTTAAAGGGTCAGGTGCGTGGTGATGTGGTTTCACTTTTTGTAGAGACCTGTAGTGGGAGTGAAGACGGTTGTCTGTGTGGGGGGAATTTGAGCAAAAGGGGGCAGATGAAGGCAGTCTGGAGGAAGAGAAGGAGTATGCAGAGTGACCCAGCAGCGTCCTGGCAGGGACAGAGTGGACTAGAGGCTTTTCCTGCTCTCACTCTGCTTTTGTCTCAGAGCACTGGCTGAATATTTCTGCACCGCTATGACTGAACTCAAACTCAACTAAAGTTTCCACTGTTGTCAGTTTCCTCACTGTCCTCGCAGACACATGATGCGAAAAGCAGGTGTGTGTGTGTGTGTGTGGCACGCCTGCGGTTTCACCCGGCCCACTGCCTGAAAAAGAAAACATTTAATAACTTAGTTGAATCCTTGAGTTGTGTAATATTGTTTTAACTGACGTTCAGCCCATTTTTGTCTTTTAAGCGCCCTTTAAATGCCGTGATGTTTCAACACTGAAATCTACATTTTTATTTTTGAAAGTGGAAATAAGGCAGACTTTGAGTGTTAGTTTCCATGATGTGATGGGTTGTAATTCTCATCTGTTTAAAATAATTGTGACGGAAGCCACCTTCGATTGGATATGATATCTTTCATATGAAATCGCTGACATATTTTGACTTTTAGTACAATAACAAACAATAGACAAATCAATTTTTCCACCAGATTGGTTCCAAGTGTTCCTGGTCCGTGGTCGTACTGATTAAACATGTTTTTACGGCACGCTCTGTGAATGCCCTTACAACACAGATGCTGTAGATAGACTAAGCTTGCCTAGTCTTATTACTGCGTAGTGCAAATGTTGTCCTCTGCATGGCTTAAATGCTCTGTATCAGCAGTCTGTCATGTTTGAGCTGCTCCAACTGTTCTGCCGTTCTTCCAAGGCTGTCATTTCCATAATAACTGTGCTGACCACTTGAAATAGCTGAAATGATCATAAACTAGCTGTGACTTGGCCTGTTTGTGTCTGTGTTTTAGGATTTAATCTTCCCCTCTCTATAAACACATCACAACTGCCTTAATATAATATGTATGCGAGTGTGTGTCTGAGAAAGAGAGCACCGTACACAGAGACCGAGTGTCGAAACGCTATTATGCGCGCTCGTGTTTACAAGATTTTTTACATGTGTATATGACACATAAACACACTCTGGCATGAGCTGGAAAGATTGCCCCAGACAGGATTGCAGTAGAACAGAGGATCTCATTAACTCAAGTGTTCCAACACTGACATGGAGCAGATGTATGGAGAGTAGACTGAAAGGACTAGCCAAATCGTCTGGATGAGCAAGAAAAGGTAACGGCAATAAAGGATTACATGGGAACTGTGCATGGAGACACCAAAGACCGTGTGAGGAGATGCTATGACGTCTGGCCAACCCCTCTGGAATTAAAGATGATGGGGAACTAAGCTTCCTGTCCAAACTCAAACTAACTGGAGTAACTGGCTGGGTTCGTAAGCTCAGAGCTGAATGCATGCCACTCTGGCACAGCAGGCCAAACATCTAAACACATCTGCTTTTGATGATATGGAAGTGACAGCTCATAAGACATTGCTATGCATGAGGTTTCCTGTAATTTACTTAGTAGACGTAAAGGACCCTCGTCAGCACAATAGCCATGGTTCATATCTGTGAACGGAGAACAAATAGGTGGCAGAGAAAACAGCAAAGAGCTGTTGAACAGAGTGTCGTCAGAGTCTTCTGTTTGGAGCACAGGTTTATTTGATGAGAACACCAGTTATTTTCTGATAAAATAATCTATAGTGCAGAGCAGACCGATGTTTAATCTACAACCCTCAGGTGAATTACTGATATGTTCTTTGGCTGTTGGTTTGCAAAGTGAAATGCCGTTAACTGAGAAAATGGATCAGAGGGAGGGGGAGGGGAAAGGATCCAAGGGACTTGTAGCTAAATCTTTTTCTCATCTGAATTTATGAGGCAGTGATTACTAATGGGTTGTAGCATTGGCTGGTGCTGCTTATCGAGAGTGAACTGGATTGGATGGCTCACTGTAGCATGGATAGATCAGCTGACAAGAGAAATGTAGAGAGTAAAACGTTCTCCCGTAATCTGTTTTTCTGTCCCAGTGGGCCATTTCTAATTTCATAATCAGACGTGCGGCTGATGATCTACAGCTGGATGTTTATGAAAGTTTTGCAGATGGAGGCCCGGGAAAAAAAAGAGAGGGGCTTAAGGGGGGGTGGGGGTTGCCTTTGTTTTTAACACAGTCATGACAACAGCCAAAGTAATTTAGTGGCTTTGGCTGGCAGGCTTTGCTTAGGCTCTCAGGGAATAGCTATCGGATTGCATTTTACGTACCGCAGAGAAGTATGTCAGTTCCTCACGTCTGTACACCCAGCGTAGAAATCCTCAGAACAGATTGAAGGTCCCGTGAGGCGATGATGACTTGTAGTTGGAGGCAGGTAACGTTTCACATGCTCCGGCGGCGGTCTCGCTCGCAGGCTTAATGTTTTCCAGCTCTGATCGTGAGATAAAAAACATTCACTCAGATATTGTGTTTTCTGTCCGACAGTCACAACTGGGAAGTAAGGGGGGGAGAATGTGTGAGTAAGAAAATCTTGCATACAGGTCTTCAGAGCTGTAGTCTGCTGGAGGGATTGGTCGATAATTGGTACACAAAAAACACAGAAGGGAATCAAACCTGCACTACAGCCTGTCAGCATGATGGTCAATACACATTTATCATGGTGAAAGGTGGAGAAAATAATGTTTTGGCAGTCAGGACAGCTAAACCATAATGACAATTTTTCCCCTGTCAAAGAGGATTTTGCATAAAGTTTGAGATGCAGTTTGAATAAAGGTGCCAATGGAATACGTCAATCCAAAAACAGCAGAAGACTGCATTTAATGATGTATCTCTATGACCACTATTACAGTGTGTTTTTAATTATTTTTACTGTTGTCTCTTAGAATATAAAAGTAATTATTCCTATAATATCAGTGATAAATCTTCACATAGGAACATAGCCCAGTGTGGTTTTACTTGCCATGAAGGATGGCCTGTACTACCACAAGATTCACGTAGAGAACGTGAGAATGTCCTAAAAGAGCTCCTGGAAAAGCAATTCTTTCCATTGTGTGCACAGCAGGGTAATGGATGCTGCTGCTGGCTTGTAGGTTCCTGCCAGAGTCTATAGTTTACTGTCTGACTGAGACAACAATGCATTTCATGACCTCCTTCTTTCGTTCCTTTTGTTTTCTGTTTTGCTCTTCTTTCTTCTTTTTTCTTTTCTTTTCACTTTACAGATTTACCTGTTCTGTTCTGGAGAGCAGTGGCACCGTGAATTTAGCATAACCTGGCTGTCAGATTAGGCTCTCTCTGTCTCACTACAACGGACACAACTAAGTTTTTCCATCGTACTCCTTCCTGTCATCCTCAGTAAATCTATCTCCGCTATCTCCTTTCCTCTTGCAACAAACCTTATTTGTCAGTCTCACTTCCTCCCTTCCTCATCTCCCTTCTTTTTCCACCCTATTTCCAGCCCTTTCTGTCTTGGCCTGTGGCCTCCCGCTAATATTGCCCAGGAAAACAGTTGAGTTTTCCATTTACAACGTAGACAACAACAAAAGGAATCGCTGTGGTATCTCACATTAGGTCATCGCCATATGTGGCTTAGCTGTAGCTGGTGATCTTATGCAGCTTGTACTATTGTTACATAATACTCCTCACAATGTACTTGTAAACTAAAGCTGAGTAAATGGATAATGAGATATAGAAATGTTCATTTTAATGTTGAGATTATGGTTGTTTTGGGTTAGGTAAGGTTTTTGTGTGGGTATTGTTCGGGTAACACTCCCCATTACTTATTTGTTGACGATTGCAACTTGTAGGTCAATTAAATGTTTGTCCAGAGTTGACGTCAGTTTTCCTTGACACCCTCATGTTAGCTATATGTAACAGTCTAGATACGACCATGCATAGATGAAAATGCTGCTCAGCCAGGCCAGAATGTGGAAATGACAGGCTGTCTTTGGTTTGGCGGGGCAGGCCTTTGTTTTTTTTGTTTTTTTACTGCACTCTTTTACTGCGGCATTAAAAACCCTCTCCTTACCAGAGCTGCCTCCTCAAGGCCTTTCTACAAAGACTCAACTGTTGTCAGATTTCCCTGTAGTTTGTAATGAGACCATAAAGGCACTAGAAAAATAAAGGAAATACAATAGTTTAAAATAGTTTCTTGAGAGGCTGTGGATCAGTTCCCTGCTGCTTAACTACACAAGACACATTGGTTATTACACGACAGCTGAAGAACAATAAAGCCTAAATGACTTCAAGCCTCAACATCAAGCTTAGCCGGACGGATGGATGGATTGTTGGATTAGACGACGGGCCCAGGTGGTCCAGTATTGACGGGTCAGTGTAGGTTGATGAAATGTTGTGGTCTTGGTGAGCGAGATGTAGGACCGCCTGTGTGCCTATTCTCTGGTGTACCACATACCTGGGTGGTCAGGTGGTGGTTCGGGCTGCGAGACACACAAACACACCCGCCTCCCAGTAACTATGGAACGTCTTTGTTTAAGAACCATCACCATAGAGCTGCTGTGGAAGTTGGAGAGGAGGATGATTGACATGATGGCAGGAAGAAGAGAAGCGCTTTATTTAACAAGGGCCGATGTTAAATAAACGATGAGCCTTCCTCGGTGAGACAGGGTAGTGTCTCCTGCCCTCCGATTTAGCTCCATCCTGTGACAACATGCTCCGACTCTGAGGAGGCTCCACACAGCCTCGTAAACCTTGTGGGGCGGTGTTGTCACACTATCCCTTCATCATCTCTCCACAGTCAATCGTATCCTTATCCTGACTCGGACAACACAGGCCCCAAGGCATCACCTCGCCCACGCAATAAATGTCTGCTTTTAACATCTGTATTTGATATGTTCTTTATTCCCGCTGTCTGCCTCTGACAACTCTGAGACTCAGAGCCGTCCTGATGCAGTCCAGGTCAGGGAGTGGTGAGCAGTTTGGTAGACGCTGTTAGATGCTGGTAGACGCGTCCAGGCTGTCTGTCTTACGGGGGTGCGGTGGGGGGTATTGTTTGGGGGAGCTGCAGCCTGATTCAGCTGCTCATATTGTAGCCCAGGTCAGCTGGGCTGGCATGGATTAAGAGGAGAGCGTGTACAGCATTTTTCCTATTGTTACGTCAGTGTCCCTGGACTCTGGACAGCCTGCGGGGGCCAAAGGAGGGTCTGGGTTCCCGTTGCAGTGTCTGTGTGGTCTCCGCCTTTTACCTCATCACTGAGGACAGCACCCGAGGCCAAACGCAGTCCAGCCTGATACTCAGAAAGAAATAACTGTGTGTTGTTTTTCTGTGTTCAAGCTCCAAAATCACCACCTATCCTTTTTTTAAAAAAAGGAATGTTTTTTCATTTAAATTTTTTTATTTTATTAAAAACCAAAAACTACTGCTTCCACAGCTGCAGCTGCTTTGTGGGAACAGTATTAAAATTTGAAGTCACAGACAAAAATGCTTTACAAAGTAGCAAACCTGTAGAAGATTTTTTCTCTCCCACAAACACAACACAGCAGTTACACCGTCTCAAATTCTTCAATTCAGGGGCACAAATCCTGCGCTACGAATCACAAATTAAGAAACTTTTACGCTCATATTTTGCTTGGTTTAATTAGTAATGAGTGCTGAGCTTCACACTGAGGCAGAGCTCGTTCCTACATACCTGTTTGTTTTTGCAGTCATCCATTAATCTGGCTGAATCTTTGACTGGAACTTGTCCTTGGCCTCTCTCTCCTTTTTCCTCCTCATCTGCTTTTCTCTCCCATCATACCCTGCTGTCTGCCTCCTCTCCTCTTCCCACCGAGTGACCTCTGATATTCAGTAAAATGCTGGCGTATACAAAAAGGTACTGCAGCTCAGTGCATAAGGTCAGTTTCCCTGATTGTTTGCATGTTTTCAGGAGCTGTCGAGCTGCGGCTGGAACAAGAAGGAGAAGCACAGCTCCGCTCCAAATGTTGTGGCCTTCACTCGGAGGTTCAACCAGGTGAGATGCATACACAGTTTGCACTTATGTCACATTTAGTGCCTTAGGTCTGCCCCCATAAGGAGAGAGAAAACGGTTCCTTTTTCAATATGAAAGATTTATGAGCTTTGGTCATCTAGGAATGGAGAAATTATTGCTCCTCTTTCCATCATGTCCTCTGCCTACATTCGCCAAGTGCTAAATCATTACCATAGCTCTCCCAGTGGTGGTTGTTTTGGGTTTTTTTAATGCCTGCTTGTCATGGCAGCTCCTAATAATCTTCATGTCTCCTCCTTGCTGGTCATATACGTCATAAATAGTCCTCAGGTGAAACAGGTCAGAAGGAAGGCAGTTTATTTTGTCCTTAGCCGGTCCCTGGTTCTGGTGTTCTGAGGTTATTCATGTGCTTCTGCATTTTGGTGTAGCACGTGTAGGAACATTTCCAAGTGTATGGAGGAGTATGAATGGCATGCTCCCTCAGTGCCCTGTGAAATCATCAACAGGAAGTTGTGGGTAATGATGTAAGGGGCAGCTATGCCCTTTAATCCCCTTCCAGTGTTTTTGCCAGGCTCCTTTTAAGACCCACTTTACTGCGCTCCAGTATAAATTTGAGATGATCTAACAAGAATGTGTTGCTGTGGAAACTTGTCCATGTATAGCAGATCCCAAACGGTGATTCAAGATGGTAGATGCGCACATCTCAGCTGCTGGGAGCCAAGGAAAATTTGCCTTTTGGATAATGGGACAGGGAGGGCAGAGAGTGCCAGAAAGCTCCTTAGCTTGAGTCGAAGCCATATTCCTCTTCCTTCAGTCCTTGTTTTGTTGGCAGTACGCTCTGGGAGCCAATGGAGCAGAAGAGAACTGGCCAGTCAATTTAGCAGGCGGCAAGGAGAGAAAAATTCAGAACCCATTATGATCAATGCACAATAATCTGTCTTTTCAGCTTTGTGCAGAAGCAACTTGCGTAGAGTAGTCAAAAAGTGACAGTTTTTTATGCAGAAATCATAACAGCAGTTATAAAGAATTAGTGGTGATGAACACGAAATGATAGACTATATTCCTACAAAAGACATTGGTGTAAATTCAATGACAAAATGCCTGATACTGTCAAACCTTTGAAATAAAAAGAAATCATCACATTATATCGTGCCTATAAATCAGCACTCTGTGCCAAGGCATGGTTAGATTTTGAGGTAAATTTACAAACTTACAGCAGTCGCATAACAGTAAAGCACTGATGTGACTAATTCCCAAATTAGCATCAGCTTTATGTCTAAAGTCCAATTGTAAACGTTAGACAGGGATGTGAGGGTGGAGTGTCACTACCTGTCTATGCTGATTGTAATAATCCAAATTTGTAGAGCGATACAACTGCAAGGGACTGCACGGCAGTTAACGTCTTTGTACTCCCTCGTGGCAGGGTTGAACAGCTGACGCACAATCATCACGACACCGATCGATCAGTCTCTCTTCCATCTTTGCAGTTGCTCGGTAGACAGCGAATGCTACAAAGTTCCTCTTCACCTCGGCCTCTGCCTGTCTGATGGCCAGCGTGATTGGCCACCGCAGCATGATGTCTGTGTTGCTTTTTCCAAACGTTGATTCGGTTTTAACTTTTCACCACAGGGCTGCTCTGTCTTTATTTGCCCCAGTGCCGCAGCCTAAACACATTACTTTTGTTCAAATGAGTGGGAAGGCTGGCATTTTTGCCGCAGCACCTGATTTGGTCTGACTACAGCCTTAGAAGGGCAGCATGACCTTTGTCCAGCTCACTGACCACTGGTGGTGCAATGGCTTCTGGGTTATTCTTAACACAAGTCTGTAAATGTTGGGGCTGTAAATTAAATTTTTACCACTTAACAAGCATTGGCGCATTAGGGTTCAGATCCTGCCATCAGTCAGCTGTAGTCCCCGTCTTTGGCCAGATCTTCACCCCCTCCTTTCCCGATACAAAGCTATTGGCTTGTGACTGGATCTGTCTGCTTTCCGCTTATTTATGATTATTGAAGTGCTGGGGCCTCGCAACTCCATCTGGAGGCCCTGATACACTCATAAACGGCAGCCCCAAACACACGATCTTTGCTTCAGGACATAATATGAGATATGTAAAGACAGGACGGTGTCTGCGCAACCCCATGTATCCCTAAACCCTCGTTTGCGAGTGCTCTTATGTATGTAGAGCACTGCCATTCTGAGTGATGTCATCGCTGTGCAGTTTTGGAGGCCAAGCCCAGCTAGCACACATGCTCTGTAATGAACCCCAGTGGTATAGCAAATTTGGAGAGACGTGCGTTGTCCAGACTGACCTCAGATATCAAGTTGGACCACTGAGGAAACTAAAAGTGAAGCTGCAGCATGTTTTGCTCCCAGATTGGAATCACATTTTAGTCAATGGAAACTCCTGTCTACTGTACACTGGAGGTGGAGGAACGGCATGAGAGGGTTTTTTGTTTTGTTTTTTAATCTTGAGCATTGGAGCTGCTTCTTCACCTGAGGTCACTGTCTCAAGGCAAGATATGTAAAAGCCAATGGAGATCAGGGTCAACCTTCTATGCATCCTCTGCCCATTATCATCACTCATCTTTTTTACAGACTTCTCATAAAATAGTCAAAATGAAACACACATGGCTCTGTTTCGTGGAGATACAGTACCTGCCTAGATTGGACTTAGTTTGATGAGTGTGTATCGTGTATTTTATAAGAGAAAACCCAGGGAGAGAGTAGCTGGATGAATTTATCTCTTCACTCCTCAGCTCCTCACCTCTTCCCTGAAACAAAAACAAGTTTCGGGGGCCGTTTCCAGGAAAAAGTAGGCAAAGCCAGCTGTAGGTTAGAATTTGTGCACATCAAGAATGTAGAAAAGCAGTGAGAAGCAGACACACGCGTACACTTAATTTATAGACACACACAAGAAACGCATCTAGTGGTGTGTAACTTGAATGGAGGAATGTCGACCACATGGGCAAGTCAATTAATCAAGCACATACTAAAGTCCAACCGGAGAGGAGAAGGGGCGTGGAGCAAAGAGATATGTGTTTCTGTGTTAGGAGAAATAGTGGAGATGGTCAGTCTGCCTGGGACAGTGTTATCAGGACACAATGTGCAGACAGCTGTCTGCTTTGAAAGCCCTCAGAGCCCTGCAGTGTTGAAGCTAACTTCCCCTCCCATTACCTCCTCTCTTCCCTCAACTCTTCTCCTTTTCCTATTTCCATTCCCCCTCTCCCCAGAGCTTAAACTCTGATTGATTCACTGACGTGTCTGTACGTGTCTGTACGTGTGCGTGTGTCTGTACGTGTGTGTGTGTGTACAATCAGAACTTTGGCTTACCAGCATTCTCCCCAAAGAGGCAGATTTCCGACATCCCTCTCTTTCTGGCCAAGCACTCTGAACACGCATACACACACACTCGGTTGACATATTAGGAGTTATGGTGTTTATCTGTTGTGCAATCAACTGGAATCGGTTGGATTTTCCTCTAAAGCGCTTGTTTTTCCTCACAAGCTAATTTCTAATCGACTCTAATGGAGCGTTCCTGATAGCAGTCTGCCCTGTGCTCCCCTGCTCTGCTTTATACTGGTTTCAGCCCAGAGTTGTCATGACTGTCAGCAGTCCGTGACTCTAGACTCAAAAGACTGGAGCTTTAACAAGGCAGAACGCCCCGTCTTTCTTTGTACATACCTGAAGTCTTTTTTGAGATAAAGTTTTCTGTGTCATCAGTTTTGCAGGGTCCCGGGTCTGTTTTTTTGTAAGTTTGTGCACGTTGCTAGGGACCGATGTGCTGTAATCTTTTTTTCATTGTGCGTTTTTTTTCTTTTTCCCCCAGACGAGTTTCTGGGTGGTACGAGAGATCCTCCACGCACAGACGTTGAAGATCAGAGCTGAGGTGCTGAGTCTGTACATTCGCACTGCCAAGGTACACACATCCACACACAACATGACATTATTATTCTATCCTTTATGAATGTTAGCACTATAAACCCAAGGTAATGTATTCTCTATGTACTTTCACAGAAACTGTGTGACATGAACAACCTCCATGCGGTCATGGCTGTGGTGTCAGCGTTACAAAGTGCTCCCATCTTCAGACTTACCAAAACATGGGCCGTGAGTATATTTAGCCTACTTTGAAGGCAAGTCTGGTTTATTAGTAGAGGGCTGTCAATAAACTGGGATGTCGCGCAGAACTGTAACAAACACTGGCCACATAAACAAAGGCTTATAAAAGGCAGCACACAAGTGACTTGACAAGTTGAATGGCAGAGTTCAGGAAAAAGAAATAAATAAGGAAGACTATTTAGAACATCCAGAACACCTTAAATTCACTCCATTTCATGGCATAAAACGAGAATTGAACTATTGCTTGGTTTGAGGTTTTCGGGGGAAATGATAGTGTCCTAGTATGTCTCACAGTGACATACAAAGCACGTTCATATAGATATGATTACATTTTGAGGGGCGGAAACATTTTGAACATGTTAATCAATTGTAGACCTTTTTTATTTGCAGGAATTTATGTATCCGTATCCATTTTAAAAATGTGTGAAGGACGACCAATCGGTTTCTGCTCTCATTGAAGGTGTAGAGCTTACATAACAATGACATGATGACGCTCTGATGTAATGGTGGAAATTTCTTATACCCGCGTCCACAAAACCACAGGAGATTCTTTTAGCCAGTCAGCAAATACTGTTGCTGGCCAGGACATTGCACACCTGCCTCTTAGAAGACAGAAGGGAGCGCACACACACACGCAGTCCACACAAGCATGCAAACAAACAAGTCTGTATCTACCTGGAAAGGCTTCTGTGCTCTGGCAGTTTTCTCATTACGTTTTTGAGTATTCAGTTAGTGAAGACAAGCAAACAGCTAGAAAGTAATGGTTTTATTCTCTACACCGAAACTGCCAAACACGGTATTAAATGGTTGAAGGACTGACTACAGCAACATATGCTTTTAAATGGCTGGCTTTTTTTTTTGTTTTGCATTTTTCTCGTTTTGTCAAAGGGTGACTGAAAATGTTTGATGTTGACCCATTATAACGGACTATTTCTGTTTTTAATGCTCTTATTCTCCCCTTTTTTCTTTCCCTCTTTTCCACACAGTTGCTGAGTCGGAAGGACAAGGCCATGTTTGATCGGCTGGACTACCTGATGTCCAAAGAAGACAACTATAAACGTCTGAGAGACTTCATAAGCAGCCAGAGCATGGTCTCGTGTATTCCATACCTAGGTAACAGACCCAAACACACACACACACACACACACTAAGATGCCTTCCTCTCAGCTTCTTGTTTTTATGAGCTGTTTATAGGCCAAAGGTTAATCTAAGGACAAATCAAGGTTTTTGAAACAAACTGCCTCTGCATGTGTGCCTGGTATCCTTCATTATCTCATGGAAAATGTAGTTCCACAGTCATCAAGTCAGTCTTGTTTTATCATCTATTATTTCTGTCTTGTCTCAGTAATTCCTTTAATAAGCTGCTTGTTTCCTTTGTAGCCTTTGACTCTTAAGTTTTGTACACTCTCTGTCTTTTTCCTGGGTTTTCATATTACCCTGCTTCTTCCAGTAGAGGAGAGTGAGTGTTTGACATAAATTTGCAGCTTTGTTGTGAAACATCACAAAGTTCCCTTTTAGTTGGAACAAACGCATGAATCAGTGAGAAATAAATGATGATTTATTTGTCCGTCCTTTCCTTAAATATTTATCCCCCCCCCTTTCTTTGGCGTCGCCACAGCATGACATCACACAGTAATCCCGTATGAGTTTTGCAAGGCTAACAATCACAGTATTGAACAAATGGGTACACGTGTGTGGTTTTATTGCTGTACTGTTTGTTCTTGTTTTGACTCGATGATGACTGGATGACTTTGATGTTCTTTTACTGCCGTGGTTTTTCCTCTGAACCATCAGGCTCGTATCATAGCTACTGCTGTGTGATTCAAACTTAGGCACTCAAGTATGCACAAACAAGCACAAACACAAGAGAGCTCGAGAGTCATGGAAGTCTGGAAGTAATGACGGACCATAAGGCAAATGCAAAGCTAATGCTGTGAAACGGCACACATTTGCCTGTGTGTGTGTGTGTGTGTGTGTGTGTGTGTGAATAAAAATGGGAGACTTTCCGTTTGGTAAGCGTTTCAGTGATGTGTGACTAGCTGGTCATGCTCAGGGTGGAGTCCCTTTGTGCTGTAACTCTTTGTACGCGTGAGGACGGAGTTTCCTTAAAGTCTGAGCCTGTCAATGATGCGTGTGGATGTGTGATGTGTAACCAGCTGGCTGTCCTCGGGGCTGGACTGAGCCAAATTGGCACACAGGAGGGAAATCGCCACTCTCTTGTTCTCGGACGTTCTCCTCCTCCATCATAAATCCACCCGATCCCTCTGAGGGTAAGGGTGGGGGCGGCACAGTTCTTGTTCCAGAGCATCACTCCCAGTATAAGTTTGTTGTGTGTGTAATGGCTACTCCTGGATTGAGGGGTTTCTCCTGGTGTGTGTGTGTGTATGTATATATTTACCTCTCTATTAACGTTGAAGCTTAATTTAAAGTCCCAACCCACAGCAGAGGGCTAAAATTACCATGCGTTTGTTTTATGTGCTAAATACGCCACACAAGGGTCAACTTCCACAAAGTGTATTTGTGTACTTGCACCACTTTTGTGACGTCCTACCATGTTTCTGCCTTTGCTCCATTTGCATCTTTGCAGGTGTGATGCTTGTCTGTGGTGATAACAGTGCTGGAGAAAGAGCCCTGTGTCTGCTGCGTAGTCACCAAGCGTGGGTCTTTCCACAGTGATACGTTTGTGCTAAACTGCGTGTGCAACTGCGAACTCTGACCTGCTATTAGGCTGGGCAGACACAGCCCCCTCCTGTCTGCGCTCACCACAGGGCCAGCCTGTTAAATGCTCAGATGAGCTTGTTCCTGTTCTCTTGCCAATCATGCAAGGACAAAGAGCCCACAGAAACGTATGGCTCCACTGTGACAAAACGCATACACTTTAAAATGTTTTCCCGACTCGTTATGCTTTCACCTTGTCTACACCGGCGACGTAGCGAAAGCAGCACAACAGCAGTTAGCTGCAGTCCTCCATCTGGCGTGTACACTGAATTGGTTCAGCCATGTACTGCTGTGCACTCAAGTGTTTTCACACTGCTTGCAGCCCAATGCACAATCATGTATCATGTAGAGGAGAAAATGTTGATTTTAAGGCCTAAAAAGTTGCTTTGGATTGTGTTTGCATGCATGAAGCATGAGCCATTTCTTGGCTGTTGTGAACGGTCGCAGTGGTTAAAAGAAAAGTGTATCTGTTCTGTGATGAGTGGAAAATAATCTAGTCCTATCTAAACAGGGTTTACATTACACTTTTTGTGAATATTTATGATCGTCCCAGTGTAATTATATTGTAATAAGTACAATATAATTACACTGGGATCCTTTCGTAGCCATTTGGTCTCTGTCAGTGGAGAAAGACTCTACAGAGGGTTAGAAACCAGAACAAGGGTCCTTGAGTCCCTTCTGCTCCAACATGCTGTTGTTGTTGAGGGAGCTGTGGAACAAAAGCAACACTGTGTGGAATAACCAGTGTAAGAGAAAGCACCAGGGGTATGTTGTCATATGTAACAGATCAGAAAAGTCAGCCATGTGAGGGGTTCATTTCCCTCCTGGTTCCTATGACCTGCAGTCCTATGTGTGCGGAGATACTACAGCCAGGCACGGCCAGGTCTGGCCTGGGCTCTTGGACTGCATGGATATACAGTATTTTAGGTGGCTGACAGCAAACCCACCTGTCAGTTTTGTTGGCTCGCTGTGTGTGAGAGTGTGTGTGATCTATGTGTGTGTCTGTGATTTTCTCCTCCTTACAGTGTTTGCATCAGACGGCGGCTGTCTGTTCTGACTTACAGTTCCTGAAAGGGAAAGGCCCAGAGCAGAAGCATAATTTCAAAATTCTTTTGTATTTTAGGGGGAAAAACTGTTTTATGTTGAAAGAATGTTCCCCTCCTTCTTTTCCATGTCTGTCGTTCGCTTGCCTTTTAGCACCCTTGCTGTTTCTCCGTTTTTTTCATTTTAGTCTAACTTCTTCTATAGCAGCATCATTTAATATCCTCCCTGGTCTCTTTTTGTGTCCTTACCCTGATAAAGTCCGATCTACGTCTGCGAAGCTGTTTTTTTCCCCTTAGATATTTAATTCAAACCTTTCCTTTACTTTAGCCTCCTTCTTTTCATAACAAGAATAATGTGATTTTTAAATGTTCTCTCACTGTGGTTACAGTCCATTTTATTCTTCCCACTTTATTAAATTGTGAAATCCCTCTGACCTTATTGAGCGTCTTGGTAGTTGGTATTGATTGTATCATCCTTTTTATATTAAACTCATATTTTACAGACTGTAATATTTCAAGCTCTACATTCATGCTGGAAATAATTTTGTCAAAGAAGTAGTCACATTTTAAACACTCCCTTTGCCATGAAGCTGAGTGAAAAGCCGTTCAATGTTTACAAAAGAATTTAATTTGACTTGGATGAAAACAGGCAGTGCATGTCACATATTCTCCATCCTCCGCTCTGGATTTGTTTGTGTCAGCTAGTTGTGTGTGTGTGTGTGTGTGTGTGTGTGTGTCCTGTTCAAGTGCTATTAATGTATCTGTACATTGGATAAAAAATATTAAGAGTTGGATTGTTAATGGGCTAGATATTAAATGGCCATGACTATAATTACTATAAATACACTGATAAATAACAAAGAATGGCAGAGTGACAACATTGTGAACATTTGGCCTGAGTAGAATCACACCTCTTAAATTACCTTTCACAAATAAAGCCAAAGATATTTACATACCAAAGCCAGCTCAGCCACATGCACATTGGACAAGCACATTGTTACACAAGTTCATTTTCTTTTGGGGGTCAAAGGAAACCCCAGAAGTCCAGACAAAACCCAGAAACGAGTAGACAGTAGGTTTAGCAAGGCCTGTTCTTTGACCGTTTAGATTGTCAGGTATTCTAACTGGCAACACAACTTTAAAGTGTATCATTTTTCATGCTGCTAAGGTTAAACATCTCGGTACATTCAGTACCGCTTGGTATGGCTGACACTACTTTCAATAAGTCACCATTAGCTGCTCAGAAGAAATTTCATGTCTTTAGTAAATTACTGTTTCCCTTTATTACATACTGCGTTTCAACAAGCGTGAGTAAAATGGGACAGTTGAGAGTAATACGTAATGGTCCCAGGGTGCTTGATGGACCATTGCTGTCCAAACTGAAAGGTGGAGGAGAGCAGTTACTTAGGGAGGGCAATGGCATGAGTCTTCATCTAGCCACTGCACAGACCGCTGGAGTCATTATTGTCTGACCATAAACACATGCCTCCGTCTCTTCCTCCTTCGTATTTTACAAGGCTCTGTTGTACGACAGCTGGGATTCCTGGTCCTGCCTTAACAGCATTTGTTTATGGGTAGATAAAGATAAGGGAGGAAACTGGGGTGCATTTGAAGGGAACCACAGTCCAAGGTTTCAGTCGATTGGCCGGATCATGAGGCGGACTGACTTGAGGGAGTAGAAACCTCCTCCATAATCTGCCCAGAAGATTCCGTCCTGAAATTTGCTGCGATAAACTCCCCCGCTGTACCATACCCCATTCAGGTTGGTCTGCCCACAAGCATTGTACCACCAGCCACCCTTATGGAAGTGGGCGCAATTACCTAGTGGAGAGACACACCATGAAACAAGATGAGTGTGATGGACAGACGAAGAAGGAGCTTACACTGTTACTAAGATAAGAAATGAAACCGCAGCATCCCCCCTACCAGAAAATGCATCCTTGTCGCGATCAAGCGTGGTGAACTGTTTGCCGTTGTGACTAGTGAAGGAGTCCCCAGCGTTTCCCTGGTAGGTGCCGAGCCTCAGCCGATAACCCTCGCTCTCTGATTCCAGGTGGAAGCTGCTGTACTCTGCATACACCTTCTTCCCTGTCCAGTCCTCCAGCTCTATCATGAGCTTGTAGTCGCCCTGTTTCCCCAGGCTGTAGATATTGTCTAGCCCAAGCCAGTGTTCACCATCCATGTTCCCAAAGCCTCTCTGTAGGGGACAAGCACCACAGCATGTTCTTTTGTTATTCATTTTCAGTTGTGGTTCATGTTAAAATGTCATTGCAATATGGGTCAGACCAACAAAGTGCAGAATTAATTTTGAGTTATTTGACACTGTGGGTCAGTTAGCTGGTAAAAGAACATATCTGTTTTTATTCTGTGGGGAGTGAAAGCAAATCATGCCCAAAAAACACAAACAGTAAAGCAGAGTGAGGTTAATAAGATTTCTTAGCGGAGTGTAGGCTTTAAAGGAGTCTGGTGGCTGCAATCAAGTAAAATGAACTCAAATCTGCTTCCCATTGAGATGATAATGTGTTACGGTTGTGATCTGTGGTTTCTCACTCGAGAGGAATTAGTTGAATGGCAGGGGCAATGGTGATTTGGCTGCAGTTGGGTGGCGAGTTGATTACAGCAAATGCAGAGCTTCAGAGACACTTCTGTCCCCGATCCAAACAGCAAGTAAGTATTTCTAAATCTAATTTTACGACTGAGAGGAAAACTCTTGCCGTTGCCTTATTTTTTTTTCTTCTTTTTACAGAGAAAACTGGGAGTAATTTTGTCAGGCCAAACAATTCCACCGATACACAGCCTGAGTGTTATAGAAACTGTGTTCCCTCATCTCTCACCCTTACTTGCTCTGTTAGAGCCTGGATCACCTCACAATTTCAAAAGCTGACACATGGGAATTTAAAGCATGAAAGGACAATTTCCAGTGGGGTTGAGCTATATTTCCCTCGCAGCCCACTGGTGCTCTCGGATTGTGTATATTTGTGTGTAGGTCCTACAGTTCTTGGCTGTGATTTCGGTGTGAGGGAATCCACCGCTTAGATGTTTACATTGATGGAGCAAGTGCTTGCTTAGTGGCCCCAAATTGAACTGCTGAGACTGGGTCACTTAGACAATAGGAAACGAAAAGCTTCCAATACAGTTCTCTCCCATGATATTTTCCCCCAACGAATCAGATTTTTGGGTTGTCTCATTAAAACCTGGCTGTACCCATCCAACCTAATGTTTCTTATTCAACAAATGAGTTCCCTCAACTTACCTTGTAGTTCTCCCAATTCCTGAAGAAATTAACAGAGCCGTCTCTCCTCCTTTGCAACACGGTCCATCCTCCATTGTCAAGGCCATGTTCACACCAGGCTTGGATCAACCCATCACTGCCATCTGTCTTGAGCAGGTACATCCCACTGGTGGTGTGGCCTGCCTGTCGCACCTGGTAACAGTCCCTAAAGGGTCCTGTGGTTAGAAAGATGGTTGTAGAAAAAAGGACGGCAACAAAATGGTTGAATAGAGATTGTGTTAGTACGCTCTGATTTTAAAATGTTTGATATGCAAAGAAATCCGTATTGCGATATTATCCTTGCCTACGAAATATTGTCATATTTCAGTTTGCATAAGAATAATACTCTTAATGTTCTTAATATCCCAAATATTTTGGCTTTAATAGTTTATGTTTATCACTTCATCTGGCCACAACAAAAGCTGCAGTATTAGCCCAAATGTTGAAAATGTTGAAATGAGTTTTATCTGCTTGTAAAAAGCCAGAATTGACCATATACAGTAAAAGAAAGGATTATAGATTGTATTTCTATATCTTTTGCTGCTGACACTTGATTCCTACTAAAATCATCCTTTGCACGAATTTGTCAGTTTTAGCCTCCTGAACAAATGTACCATACTGTGCCTTGAATTGAACTAGATGTCATCTTTTTTTTTATTTCACATGCAAAAGTCATCATCATTAGTTAAGGGGCTCTAGACAGCAGACAAGAGAAAAGGGTAGAAAACGTTGGGAAGGAACACCTGCTAGACCCCATGGTTTGAGGGGATGTATCCTTGAGGCCACATTCTTTGGAAAATATCTCCTTTTGCTCAGACGGTCTAAACATCCTGCAGTCTGAAGTTACACAATCATGACTGTGCACACTTAAATTGTTATATGAATATTCACCTAGGTTTAAGCTTCAAATGCAGCCACGTGGAAGCACTGCACCCAAAGCTGAAGCAGCTGAACCTAACCCCAGAATATTTCCTCTGTTTTCCCCTGTGAATATGTTTTTAGCCAGTATGAACACCAGCATTGGGTGGGGGCCTCCAGAGCCTAAAGGTCCATGGAAGATGGTTTTCTCAGCTGAGCTTAGGCGCATATAGGAACCCCATGTACAGATACCTAAAGCTCCCCAGCACAAGCTTGTATTTTTCTAGTAATATGTCTTCATGTCGGGGGGGGGGTTCCTCCTCCTCCACTGTTCTTTTTATCTCCCTTTCTTTCTTTCTCTAAACGGAGCTTCAAGGGGTTGAAAATTAAAATAAATATCAAATAATAAAAATCAAATCATCAAGCCGTAGATGCTTTTTATAAATGGTTGGACCAAACTGTGGTCAGGCCGTGTGTATTTACAGTAGCCGTGAACCTACACGGAGGGGAAGCCTATTAGTGGTCTTTGGTGGCTTGGTTTTGGGTTGATGGTTTACTTATTTTCCTTTCTGATTTAGAGACACATTATATGTTAAAGCGTACATTCATCCATATATACTTAACAAAGGAAAACAAATGGAAAATTAAAGGAAATTAGTGTAGTAAATCTCATATAAATTTATCACGAAGGAGAAGAATCTACCCTCTGTAAATGGTGAAGGATGATGTTGCCACCAAAGCGAAAATGATCCGTCCCTGGCCTTCCATTTCTTTCTCAGTTGTAGATAAATCAGTGGTGTCCAGATTGTGGGCTTTCAGTCATAGACAAGAATTAGATTCTGGCAGTTTGTGAAAGCAGCAGCTTAATGCTTAACATTTCATCTATAATACAGAGGAGGCCTGTGGAATTGGAGGATTATTGTATTGGAGCCGTCAGTTCTAATGAGCTAAGATTGACTAATATAATGCTGAAATACAGGTCAACAGGGACTGGGTAATGTAGGTGGAGAGTTATTTTACACAACAGGAAATAGCCATGAGACCCCTCTGTCCTTTTTGTCATCTACAAGTGGATTTTAGTGCCATTCTACCTCCCGCAACCACTTCACTGTGTTTCCTTAGGGTTTTTTCTCCATGTAGAAAAGACTTTTAAAATATGCCCCCTTTGCTCTCTTGACCTTGAAATAGGCCTATCATTATTAGTGCTTATTGTGGGTTGAAGGTGTTGCAGTGTTCAGGGAACTGCTGTGTGTCAGACTGACACTGGACAACCTCATGACAAAATGACGGTATTGCTAAAACACTATGTTTTGCAATGGCAGAAAGCTGATGTTATGCCAAACGAATTTATATAATTTGGAATATTGATTTGCTAATTGGTACCTGCCCCTTTATCTAATAGCAAGTAGCAAGATAGTGATGTATTTTACTAGAGTCTTTAAGTGTCATATTTAACCAGAGGTTGAATTATCTGACTTATTCAGACACGGAAGAAAGTATTCTTCACCTCAACCAAATTATGTCACCCTACTTAGTGATTCCCCTGTCAGTATTCAAATGGGCCTTCTTGTATTCCCCTTTTTGTCTGAGGGATGTTATGAATGATTTCATCCATTTCAACATCTGGTTGTATAACCCCTGTCAACATTCCCCGCCATAGTCTTATCGCCAGTCAAAATAAGACAGCCCTGACCAATTTCCAAGTAGCGTTCGGACCTTGCAAATTGGTTTCATATTAGAGGTAGTTTTCTCAGAAGTCAGAGTTGATCTCTGTGAGAAAAGAACAAAGAAGCCTAATCTATTTTGGAGGATTTTATGTGAAATTTGATGGACTAGTCCATGAGATGCCTGCTCTGTTCGACTCTACCATGCCCCCTTACTTCTTGCATAGGCTGACTATAAATCCAAATCCTACTAATTCAGTACATATGCTCAGTGCAGTGCAGCCAAGTGGGAATCATAGGAATTTATGATATCACTGCCTCTAGTATGCCAAGGATGAGCCAACTGTGCCTCAGCAATACCAACTGTTGCGAGAAATTAGGTTTTGAATTGCAGCCCCTAGCTGACTGTACTTTTGTAGTTACGTGTACAATTAATTAGGACAATAAAACAAATTAAGGATTGCTTGAAAGGACGTTTTGTTTTTGCTCCCATTCTTTCTCCTAAAAACTCCTTGGATCCTTGATTATTTTTATAGTGTTGAGTAATTTATTCCTTCATCACCTCCTGTCACTTTTTAATATTGGTACATACCATCAGAGGTAAGTGTTCCTTGTGGCGGTGGAGGGTCAATCCCAAATGGGCTTTCAGTGGGGGAATCCATGCGTGATCCTCTGGGAAAGGCCCGGTTGTTGTTGTCCCTCTGTATCTCATTAGTGAAGCGACTGTTAACTGGTATATTCTGCGGTACCACCTGAACCAGTGGGGGAACTATGGGCAGCTCACTGCGTCCTAGTGTCCTTAGACACTGCTCCTCCAATGCAGATATGAGAATGGACTGGTTGTTGACCACACCGGCCATTGTGGCAAACCGGGCCTCCAGCTCCTTGTATCTGGAAGCCAGTCGCATCATCTCAGAGGTCACATTGAGGACGCGGTTTTCCAGCTGGGCCAGCTCCAGAGAGTTGTCTCTTTTCCTGATGATCTCATGTAGCAGCTGCATATAGAGTTGGGTCACCCTGGAGTTCATGTTCCTGCTTTCTTTCCGCAGCAGCTTCATCTCATTCACCAAGTTACCATCTACATCAACCACCAGCTGCAGTGTCTCAATCTCACGCCGCTGTTTATTGAGCACCTCTCGTACATCTGCAATGTCCATACGGGTCACTCTGTCCTTGTCTGGCTTGGGACCTGTGGTGCTGGCACAGATTGGACCTGATGACAGATTTGAATTATTTAGAAGATTACCAAGAAGCTATTTTGATTTTTAGAAAAGCAAGGGATCATTAAATGAAGATAGCCATATGATGAATAATTAAAGGGTTATTACAGTAACAAGATATACTGTGAACCTGTGATTCTCTGCTCGGGCACAAGGAAGGTGTAGGAACACTTTTTGGCATCAGGGTCGAGGGGGGCTCTTTTACTCCTGTGGAGCGAAAGCTCTTTGGTCCTCCGGGCTTCCCTGGAGCTCCTGCAGTAACTTTCTTCCCAGAGGGAGAGGCAGAACAGGGCACACAGGCTCCACATCAGCCCCTGCATTTCTGCTGGCTGGTTAGATTGATAGATGGACCACTACTGGTTCTCCCTCCAAGTCCCCCGGGCCTTCCTGCAAGAATACAAGATCTTAAAATTTGGACTCGGAAACAGGCATTTCTTTGTTTACAAAGGCTAACAAAGAGTGTAAACAGCAGGGCTGTATGCTGTTCCAGTGCAGAGGAAATTACTGCCATAAGATTCTCATGAATAGATTTGACACTATTTCAAATATTCACAGACAATCAGCAATTGTTTAGGAAAGTGTTCACTCAGTGTGCAGTAGTGGAGTTGTCAGGTCATTGTTCCACATTGCGTTGTTTGTATGGAAAGTTTGAAATAGAGGACACCTTTGCTGTCCAGCCCATGGGACAAGGTCTGCTTTCTGTCCGTTTGTTCCCCTGCTGACAGACACCCAGTTTTTCTAAGGTCCTATGCTATGTGGCTGTTGGCTGTGCTTTATCTTTGGTACCTGATGTAACTTTATCTTCTTTATTCTAGGAATGAGATTATTCTTTTCTCCAGCAAATCATCCTCTTGTCTTACATAGCATGTTACTAATGATCTTTTTCGACCACAGGAACTAATCCAGGAACCCTTTTTTAGAAATCCAGGAACTTTTCAGCATGTTGACCACAGAACCTAGTTCTAGTTTTTGTTTCTGGGCCGTACTGTGGTTCTGCCTTACAGTCACTGCTCCTGAGTTAAAACCGTCTGATAGCACCATAAGTCAGGGTTTGCAGGGCTAAATGGCTGATTTGTCCAACAGAAGCTGTGTAGCTACTACAACTCATGTAGAACATTCAGACTTTCAAACACGGCGTGTCACTGGTATCAGCATTAGGGGAAGGATGGGAATATTATTTTAATGTTAACATTTAACGGTTACGTACCCCACTTCTGCACTGGTTTTAAATTATCAGGATTATTTGCTTATTGTTTCAATGTAGAATACACTCTCTTCATAAATATTCATATAGAACACATTGCTTCACCGTTATTTCCATTCTCCCTTCCTGCCTCCTGCATCTTCTTTCCAACATTGATTCAAGTCAACATGCAAAATTGCATTTAACAATAATTCAATAATGGTCATCGCATTTTAATTTATGATCTAATGAATCCCTGATTCATGATTGCCTAATCTTCCCTCTTGTTTGGATGCAGTGGAGATGCAAACTGAAATAGCTTAATGAACTCTAAGCTTCTGATTTATTTCCTGAGTTTATGTCCTTTTTTATGTTTATGCCCATCTAACTATTTGGTCAAAAAGGCCTCTAAAAGGGTTCAAGACCTCCCTTCCTGCTTAGTTGCAGGTGACCCTTTTAATTCTGATGCAGCTTCCTGTGAGACGGGTTAAACATGCTCACTGCTCCACGTGGCTCCAAACATCCAACAAAATGTTTAGCGGTTGGTAGTATTTGTGTAAAACACACATACGGTCACTACAGGAGTGTGAGATGAATGCAGGAAAACAGTTTGTGCAGAATTGTCTTCAGCTCTGTCTAATTTGAGGGGTGACTGCTGGCACTCCCTCGCCTCTTTCTTATCCCTTCTTATTCTAGTTCTGTTTCTCAGTGCACAAGCACAAAAACACTTACAAGACTTTCTAGCTTTCTTAATCCACTCCATCACTCTTCCCAGTCACTTTACTCAGTGCCACATCTTTAAGTCCTACCTCCACCCTGAAACTCAGGCCCTGTGTGTCTCCCATATGACGCCATTGTGGTTCTTAAGGAATTCTGGCAATCCTCTCACTTGGAACAATGTCGAGAGCGGACAGGATTGCAGCAACTACGGCAAATCTGTAGTGTGTGTGCTCACTCTTGTTGGTATGCGTAAGCTTGTGTGTCCGTCTGTATGAATGAATACTGTGTGTGCATGACTATCCAGAGACGTTATTCATTTTCATGGTGGTGTGTTTTTCCAGCAGTCGGTGAATCTGACAGCGTAACCAGGTACTGTATCCTTGCTGACCTCAGTGAGAGCTGCTAATGATTTTAACAGCAGCATCAGCGGCATCACAAGTGTGCCTTCACTTCAAACTACTGTTGCTGTGAGCTCCACAAAGTGTCCATATTCAGCGTCATCTACATGCCCCTAAGCATGAACAGGAGAGGCAGAATTACAGCTCACCTATCAGCTGTCACTTCTTTCATTTCCCATCTCTTTCTTGTCCTTCTTTTTTTCCTCTTTCCTGTCTTCTGGAGCCTGATTTCCTCTTGGGTGGTGGTTCTTAGTATGAGGGGCCTAGTCTCCTTCAAGGAACCACAGCATATCAAAGGCATTCCAGGGAACGCGCGAGAGAGGTCACCAGTGTGTTGTGAACGTACAAGATTTACAGTGTTTCCTTCCTAGACTGGCTCCTTTTTTCTTCTGAACTAACAAACCAAAACTAAACACTGCTGAAGTGCTTGGGGACTTGGTTGCTACTGAGCGGAAAACGGATGAAGTGCTCACCTGTGGGAGTAAAAAAACTTCATGCATGCGAATGTCCCTTCACATGCTGTGGTTGCAGTCGGTACACAAAGACGTTGTGTTTTTGTTTTGTAGATTGGAAATTTGGTTTTCGTCCTGCAAGCTGAGTTATATTTGTAATATCTACATTACAGAAGATCAGTTATATTTCATGCTTCTACTGATCAGTGCAGCTGCCCTCATCAGAGATGGAAGGGGCGGTTATGCCAGCTATAGCTTACATCTGGTACTTTTTAGATTTTAGATTTTTAACAACAAAGGAGACAACAAATAATAGTCCACGCATCCTGATTAGACACCACTTGGACAGGCCTGACAGTTTATTCAATGTGGTTTTGACTTACAACGGAAAGCACTGTGCATTTCCTGTATGCATCCTGTGTGTCGTTATATGACAAGTTCATTGCACAATTGTTTTGATCATTCACTGGACAAAGACAAAGAGGTTGCTTTTGGCTCACATGTACAAGTACTGCATGTCTGCTGCGGTGTGCCTTGGCATGAACGAGCAATGTTCCCTTCCGTGTTTTTAACTCTTGAGTATTATTTGACTTTAAATACATTGTGAGGTGCTTTAGAGAAATGTTACTTACAATCACACCCTAGAAGAGCATTAGAGCATAGAAGAACAAGGGAAGGAGATGAGGAGTGACAGGCTGTAAGGCTGAGACAAAGCACAAAGATTTACAAGGATAGCAAAGAAGAGTGTAGAAAGTGGGTCATGTCCCTTTTTCCTCTTCCTGGCCAGGCATCATGAACATAACTTGAGGCAGAGCTTCTCTTAGATCAAATGCTCCTATTCCTTTTTTTTATTCTTGACAAATTTGCACTCTTTTCTCTGCCTGTTCCTTTCCATTTAATTACTTTCCTCACTGCCTAAACCCCCTTCTCGTTACTTTCTTCTCCTTTCCTTCCTTCCGCTTTTAAATACTTTCCTTCCTCTGTTTTGTTTTCCTTCCCCTCTTTTCTCTCCAGGTCTTTCAGTTTCAGCTAAATCATATAAACAGCACATTGCAGCCACACATGAAAGAAAGCCATGTAAGCAGTACAACAATTTAAACAAATTTTCTCCTTATCAAAAGGATTTATTAAATTTCTTGTTGGCTCAGCCCTATCAACAAACAGCTTTTGTATTCCATAACATCCATCCGAAAATGCGTGGAACAAAGGATTTGCACAGGCCTCTAACTTGTCTGCCTTATGTTTTGACAACAGCATGAGCTTCATAAGTCTTAAGAGCACTGCTGGGTCCTCATCCTGCTAATAGTTATTAATAGTCAGGAGACACATGACAGTGGCTTTGAGTGTCCTCACTCCCTACTGTCTGTCTGTCTGTCTCTGTCTGTCTGAGCTATGGATTAATTTATTTTCGTGGCTTTTATTGGAACAGTCTAAGGACAAGACCGTATTTACGTGTAACCTACTTTTTCTCTTTTTACCACACACACTTACGTCCAACTGGGAATAATGTTCGGTTAAACAAGACACAGTCATGTTACTGTTTAATCTCATTCACCTTCTAAAGGCAAACTGTCAGATGTGCACTATACTCCATCTGTGCTCTGTTTGCTTGTGGTTTTTGTTCACATCATGCTTGGAAGCTCGTTGTCTCATTACAGCTCTTCTGTTGGGTTCTTGGTGAATACAGCTCTTTGACTTGAACAGTAGAGGTGATTTTCTGAGTCCTGGGGCTTTGATTGATTTAACTAATAATAATTAAAGAGCTTAATGCGATGCCAGACAGATCTCTGGTCTGCTTCATGCCACACACAAATGCACACAGGGTTATTTTTTACTTCGCACATGTACCCATATTTGCACACAATTTTATACACAGACCTACACAACGTGTAGACACTCTGGAGGTGTATGTGTACATTAGCGAGGTCACTTGCTTTCCTCTGCCGGGGTTTAACGTGTAGGAGCTGATGTTGTAAATGAATGGTGATTTGCTTTGTGGCTGAGTAGGAGACAGAAATAATTCTAAACTGCATGTTGTCGGAGAGGAAATGACCAGAGAAGTCATTAAGCAAGACGACTGCTTATGTTACTGCAAGACAGGAAAAATGTGTTTTGCCTCGTTGGTTAAACAGCATAATGAATGCTTGTTGTTACCTCAGGCATAAGCACCAATGTCACACTTGTGGCTTTAGGTTGCTCTGTATGTATTGGCAAAAATTGCCCTAGAGCGCAGTCATCATTTTGTGATCTGTGCCAAGGCAAACTGCTTAATAAACAAGTAGTATAAACTGCTTCCATGGAAAATTGACTCACTGCAGGTGGGCGCTCTTTGGGATGAATCCCATTAATGTCACTATCATACAGTATTTATTATACTTGTAACATGCCCCAAGTTTCCAGTTTATTAGGTACACCTAGCTAAAGCTAATGCAGTCTAATACAACAGTCCTGCAATGAATCTTCTCTTTGGCACAACAAAATGACCATACAGTTGAATCAACACTTCTCTAAAACAGTTCAAACAAAAACTGAACATTATAACCTTCATGAAGGGAGGATTTACTGCAGGACGGTTTTATTACTCTGCATTAGTTTAAGATAGCTAGATCTAATAATCTGGCAACTGGATGTACATAATTTATAATGGGTTTAGAAGACAGTAGCACAGAAAGTCAGATAATCAAACTTAATGGTTTCTGGCCTTCCTGATGCTCTGTGCGCTCACATTAAATGAATCCAAGCGGAGAGAATCTGTTGTTGTGATCATGTGAGAGTGTAACATTTTCGATTCAGGCCGTCATCCTACCAGAAGTATCTTTGGACTGGATTAAGAGCTCCTGGTCACAGTGCGTCTCCCGCTGTGATTTACCAATTCTGATGTGTCGGTCTGTAGCCTGATGGATTGCAGTTCAAAGAGCGCAGGGAAAAGACTTGGACAATATGTATTTATATTTTCATAGCCAATGTATTTCCCAGCCTCAAAATCCCCCAGCTTCCACTCCCCCATCTGGTCCTCAGACTTTCCCACAACAAGTCCAAAATGCCCTAAAACACACGACACATCATCAGGAAGGTTAAAACAAAAGGGGGATGAGCGGAGGAGAGATGAGGGTTTGGATTTGCAGCGGAGCAGCAATAAACACCAGCACTGCTTTACACGACAACATGGAGCTCACCCAGCTCCACTGTTGGTACACAGCCAGAGACCAACTTCTTCCCAGCATCTCATCCATACACCGTTTTTTTTTTTTTGTTACATGGCCACTCGTACACTCTGTGTCCTCAAAGACATACATTTACTCATTCTTTTGGGCTCGCTAAAACAATTGGGTACAGAGCCACCAGTGGGAAACAGAATGGAATTCAAATAAGAGTGAAGAAATAGCTACGGTGAGGTTATCATAGGTGAGCTGGAGAGGTGAACACGGCTGAGTGGGGAAGTAGTCAAAGTTCTGACATATCGAGACAATTAATGAAAACAAAAACAACAATGCAATACGCTACATGCTAAAACAGTGCTAACAGCAACGAGGAAAAACTCATAAAACCCTCAACAGAACTGAAGAAACCTTACAGAGATTAAATGCTGCTACCCACAACAGTGAAATAGAAAATGCACTGTGGAACAGTAGAAGTGGTGTTTTTATATCGTTAAACCGTGCATGTCTGAGGCAGATAAAAAGTCTACATTTATAACTTGAGCTAGTAAGTGAGCCTAGAGCCTCTTTCTAGAATTAGAATACGAAGGATAAGGTGGTAAAATGAAGATGCTGTGTTAGATTAAGTGGTTCTGTTTAGGAAGACATTAAGCCCGTGGTTAGAATACGTCCAGTACAATAAAAAACCTCAGATGTGGTTCCTGCCTCCTGTTCTCTAGCTACTTAGTTGTCTACCTTCATGATGCTGTTTTACTGAGGAGGGCGCCCCCAAAACTCCACCCAAGGCCCCCATCTGTTTTCCTTCTTCTGTAGTGAAACGCTAAACATGTGGGCTGATGTTGGGGTCAGAGGTCTATATGTGGGATTAGGGAGCAGCTCCACCCTTCCTCTAACTCACCCCCTACCCCTTCAGTCCACAACCCCTGCAGTCAATCGTTCTTTTTGGAAAAACAGGTTCCCCTCTTCCCCGTTTTGATTTATTTGGTTTGTTTTTTTGCTCAACACGCACACAAAATGCACACACACGCCATTCTTATGTTCGGGCTATCCAGGGAAATAGGGTTTATATGGGGCCAAACCCTTTCCTTCTGTCATACTTTTCAGGATAAGGACTCTCAACTCTTCCAACACCATCTTCCATCACTGCATGACACTCATCCTCCTGCCTCCCCCATTGCAGAACAAACACACAGCCTGCCCCTCACCACAAAGACAGACTCCCAATGAAATGTCCAGGCATAATATTAATTCCCAGCAGTTGATCTTAAACTAGTGTCTTCCCCAGTCGTTTATACAGAGGCTGCCAGATTAGCTGTTACCTCGTCCATTCAGGTGGATTTTCTCAGGATGAAATTCTACCCGTAAAGTGACACTTGGCTTTTGAATGAACACATGCCGCTGCTGAGGTTTCAAGCGTTCTTAAAGAGACGGAGGAGGGTCAGGCGAGAGAGGAGAGCCGGGAGGGAGTATTAAGATGTTACAGCATCTATTATATAAATGTTTGTTTGACTGGATGCTGTACATTTTCAGATTTTAGGAGATTGCTCGTGGCCACTCTCACTTTTACTTCTCCTCTGAGTCACATTTCACCTTAAGCTCATACCTCTGACATATGCTTTCTATTAGTTGAACCAGCAAGGAAGAACACATAAATTCTCTCTCACACACACACCAACACACACACACACACAGCACAGAGAGCATTAAACACTAATTTCCCCGCTGGCTCTACTTAGTTACATACCTCCACTTCTCTTGTCTGTTTGTGCCGGCCTCCTGGCTGACCTCTTCCTCCCAATGGTTGACCTGTCCGTTCAACTGTGTCCAAGCTCTCATTAGGGGGATTCTAAATGAGCTTCTCTCACTGCAGCTCGAGACTTTTCAGCCTTGGCTCTCTCTCTCGTTATATATAATGTTTGTTATTCTTTATCCAATTCAATAGTGCTACAGGTGTTCTTGTAGCTCATAATGTAGGTTTGAGTTTTAAGCAATATAATGTGTCCGGCTTGTTCTTCTGTGGTTGGATTTAACCGCATGTGGTCAGCATCCTGTGTGTGTGAGTGTATGTTATCTGTGTCTGCTTCTGTATGTGTTTTTACTGATAAGATCAGCTGGGCTGTCAGTTACACAACTGCGTCTGTGAAGGCTCCACACACAGCCTCAGGTCAAATAGTGAGATACGATTGGCCGAGTGCCCATCGCCGAAAAACCGAAGTTGGCTGGTGCTGGCTGAATGAGCTATCAGTCTCCTGCTGCGTTACAACATAGTCTGTGACAGGACAGCTGAGGCAGGCCAGCGGTTAACTGGCTCAAATAGCCTACCATGCACCACCTGACTGCTATTTATTGGCTTGTTCTGGGAGTCTTAAAACATAAGACATCAAACAGAAACTTTGCTGTGATTTATAGTCCAGTGTGAGGGTTAAGAGACTGGTTCGTTTATGAGTGGATTGGTTGTAATGACCCATTTAAAGCTTTCTCTCAGGCCTGTCCCCCATGCACCCGAGTTTCAGGTGAACCCGAGGGCCAGCGCCACCGCTGCAGCACGGAATGTTCTGGCTATCACTCCGACAGCTGCACCTCTCCTCCTCTTTATCTTTTTTTACCTTTTTTCTTTTCCGTGCTGAGTTATTGGAGGTATTGCTGTTATGATTTATTACTCTACAGGAATAACGAGCAAGCTCATGAAATGCTTTCTTAGCCTTTTGCCATTCCCTCATTTTCGCCTTTTGCTTCAAGCTAAGGCTTTTTGGAGCTCAAAGAGTGTGTGTGGGTTTGCGCGCTCAGAGCTGTGCTTTCTCTCATGGTCATTTACAGCATTCACAGATGTAGCTTTGTAGCGAACAGAATTTTTTCCACAGATCCCACCAACAGACCAGGACATAAGTGAAAACATTTGAAGATAAGTGCGAGTTGGTGATATGAAAGTGGACCAGATTGATGCTGTTAGTGTTCAAAGCTTTTTGTTATCATGGCAGGGTTGTGACTGAAGTGTCTTATTTCCATGGGGTGTATTTGACCAAGGATGTGGTTAATGTGGGATTAAAGTGTATCATCACTTTTTCCCCCCGCTAACATGACCCCATGAAGGGGAAACTGTCAAGGATTTCACAAATTACGATGTATTTTCTGTGCATGTCAGCATGTGATCTCATGTAACGGAGACAACACGTGCTAAGAGACATGCCTCCACCTCATTAGGTGTAACATTATTGACGTAACCCTGATTCCACCAGGTTAACTCGGCTCCACCCCTGCACCCCTGTTAGTGGCCAGGCTCAGATGGTGCTCTATTAGGAAACCAAAAGCCAAGCAAAAATAAACAAGCTTGGCTCCAGAGCTCAAATCTCCCCATCTGATCTGATCAGTCTCCTAAAAGTGTTTAGCTGGAATCCCCTACTTTTCTTTCTCTTCGCTTTTTTCTTTTCTCTCTGTAGCTTTCTGTTTCTCTTCAGGTTGGACGTAGTGTAAATCTTAGATCAAGCTCATTTTGGGCAGTGTTTTTCCCTGTTGCGTGTAGAAGAAAACACTGAGACACAGATGACTAAAAAGCTTTTCATTATTTAAGGTTTTTCTTTATATTCTATTAAAATGTACACTCTGCACAACAAAAACACCAAAATCACCAAACACACTATTTTTTATAAATTTGTTCCTGTATTTTGCCTACACAGAATACATCCTAAACACCCTTAACATCACTTGCTTGGTCTCATATACAGTTGGTCACATGTATTGAATGTATACACATGATACAGTTCTCAGCATGCTGCACACCGTATATCAGGCCTCAGACTCCAGAGGAAAGCCAATGAAGCGTTGCTAAATATTTCTGTCTGCAGCCGGAGTTTCCAGTCACGAAACGGCCTCTCCAACCTCTCAGCCAGAGCTCTCACAGCTGCCCAGACACACATGCTGACACACTCACATGATCATGCTGACACACACTCTAAAAACAAACTTGGAAACATAATGAACTCAGGCAACGTTTACCTTTTTTACCAGTAGTGGGGGTGTGTTTCCTGCAGTTATAGTTTCACGTGTGTATTGTGTTGTGTCTTCACCGAGAAGCAGTGCTCAGGACTCATCTCTCTCTGTGTCCAAGTCTTCTGAGGTGCTCCCCTCCACTCACTCCTTCTGTCCTGCAGCTGAAATCACAATACGAGGCCTTTTTTTTTTTTTTGCCAAGTCCCTACTTCCTCCAAAGATGTGCTCCTTGTTATCCCTGTGGAATCAGCTGTCCTGGTGCTCAGGCTGGGGCATGGTTCAATAGCCGGCCACTTCAACAGAGTGAGCTCTGACGACTGATGCCTTGAGTTTTTCACAAAGGATGTGGGAGACTAGAAGAGGGAGGGGAAGGAGGAAGAGAGGGGAGGAGAAGGGGGGGATGAGGGTGTGGGAGTTGGAGATTGCCTTTTTTTTTTTTTTTCTTCCTCTGCTTTTTTTGGCGTGGCCCAGCCTACTTCTGATGTCACCCTGATGGGGGGAAAAAGACAGAAAAAGAGAATAACAAAGCTGCCTCATTAAGTTTCCCATCCTCAAGAATGGCTGTCGTACGGAAGGATGGATGGAGTTGAGTGAAAGGAAACCAGGCCTGTTTAAATTCAGAAGTGTTTTTGCTGAGTCTGGGCCACCGACAACAGCTGCTTTGACCCCTTCTTCTTTCATTACAACCCGCAATTCCCCTACCCTTTTTTTTGCTTTCTCCTTTAGCAGCAGGAAGAGCTGATTGTAATTGAGGTTTCTGAGCAGCTTCCTGTAGAGTTTCAGCTGTGAGAGCAGGAGATATAGGAGGGCAGATAAAACTGATTTGTTATTGGAGCAAAATCCTTGCTCCAGGTGTAGCCTGAGCTTGTGCTCGCTCCTTATCACTGCTGTCATTTGCTTTAGGTGTGTGAGACAAGCACAGATGTGGGGGGTTTTTGTGCTCAAATATTTGACCTGGCTAAGTAGAGCAGATGGAAGATGGAGTTTTCTCCTTACTTTGCAACCACATTTCTTCCCTCACACCCGTAGGATTCTAAGTCCTTTCATATGAGTTTTGCCACATGTAAACACACACAAAGTGTCTGTGTACTCCAACCACAGGGCCTAGCATGAGCACGCATCTGTGGGTGTTCCAGGCAGTTTGGATTTGTGCATGACTAACTCCTGTTATCCCTGATATACTCTCAGAAGAACAGCTTCAGCGGTTAAGCCTTCAGGATCCCTCTCTTCCTCCTCTTCTCCCCATCTCTCACTTTCAACCTTACAGCTGCATCTACAAACGCTTGTGAACTTCTCCTCCTGCTCACAGCCTTGCTCTCTCTCTTTGATTCTAATCAGATGCTGTTGTGTTTGTGTGTGTGCATGGTATCCTGAAGACAAGGTTTGGCCCTTTTTATCCACTGGATGTGGTCCTGCAGTTCTGTTGGCATTGCTTGTTTGTACATCTGTGTTTAGACTCTGCATGCTCAATGTTGTAAATGCATGTGTATGTGCACACATCTGTGAGTATAACACCATTTTCCAAAAGGGGGGGGGGGGG